>CAUYOR010163692.1:0-12926 GCA_963573925.1 Callimico goeldii
TTCCTCCTGGTTTAGGCTTGGGAGGACACAGGTGTCCAGGAATTTATCCATTTCTTCCAGGTTTACTAGTTTATGTGCATAGAGTTGTTTGTAATATTCTCTGATGATGGTTTGAATTTCTGTGGAATCTGTGGTGATTTCACCTTTATCATTTTTTTATTGCATCTATTTGGTTGTTCTCTCTTTTCTTTTTTATCAGTCTGGCTAGTGGTCTGTCTATTTTGTTGATTTTTTCAAAAAACAACTCTTGGATTTATTGATTTTTTGAAGGGTTTTTCATGTCTCTCTCTCCTTCAGTTCTGCTCTGATATTAGTTATTTCTTGTCTTCTGCTAGGTTTTGAGTTTTTTAGCAGATCTTTCTTATTCAGTCCACTGATTCAAATGCAAATCATTCTGGAAACACCCTCACAGATATATCCGGGGATAATGCTTTACCAGCTATCTGGGTATCTCTTAATTTGGTCAAATTCATAACTGAAATTAACCATCACATCTGCATTTTTTTTATTGCAAGCATTAAAATCTCAGTGTATTGGCTTTGGTCCCAACTGAAGTCATTGGGAATATAGTTTCCTTTTTATTATCTGTTTTGTTTGTAATTGCTCATTTCTTCATATGTTGCAATAGTTTTGACTTGGGAACAATGTTTGCAGGTTTTTTTTTGTCAGTAGTTACCTTGTTTGTCCTATTTTGATGATATATTTAAGGAGTGCTCTCAACTAGGGAAAACTTAATTTCTTAGCTAGGGGTTTTCTGAACAATGTTAGTAATGTAAATTTGAATCCTAAGCCCTTATAGCACAGTTTTGTTGCTAAGAATTTTCAGGGTAGACTTTTTTTCCACTCATCTAGAGCACTGTCCATTTTTATTTAGTTGGATTGGGTTAGGCTTTATTATAGTACAAATCCAAAATGCTCATAAACTTAGTGCAACAAATGCTAATTTATTATTTGTGCTAAGTCCCATATGGGTCAGGGTGGGAGCTATTCTTCACATGGTGACTTAGGGACCCAGATTCCTTCCATCTTGCAGTGCCACCATGTCAGTACATAACTTCTAAATTTGTGTGTTGGGGAAGGTATTCAAACTATAATATTGTCAGTTATAGAAATCATGCAGACTTCTTTAACTAACATCATTATTTATTTGTGATCAGTTAATGGTGTTTGAAACTTAAGAAAAACATTAAGTTTTCTATGCTCACCAAGCACAAGAACTGTTGTTAGTGAAAGAGATTTATTATACACTCATCTGAAGTGTATATATGTAGGTTCAAAATTTCTATGTTAGAAATATATATACAGGTTCAAAAGCTTCTATATTTAAATATATATATGTGTATATAAGCTACTAATATTTGTGCATACACACACACACTCACAAAGTAATATCCATTGTTTTCTAACATAGCAAATGTGAGAACATTAAAACTCTCTAAAGGTAGAATTGGTAGAACTACAAAGTTTTATTTATTCACTAATCATTTATCTTGAATAAAATTTTAAGTAGAGCATCAGACTGAAGTGCTATGATTAGTCATACAGTTAGTCCTTTTCATGGGTCAAGATGCCTTAATATATATCCTTAATCTTATGGCTGTTCTTTTGTCTTTTTATCTAATTTATTGCTGAACCCCCGATACTTTCTCCTCATAATAACTATCAGCATTATTCTTTCCCTACTGCTTAATGTTGGTTAAGACCATGCTCCTGTCTGTTTTGAATAACAACAGTCTACTCCAGTAATCCATAGCTTTTCAATTATTCTTTCCACTGACTCTAAACTTGTCTTTCCATTTAATTGCTTTTATCTTAGTTTCCATGTTTAAATCCTGGGTATTGTAAACTATGTCACCTTACTAGTCCAGATTTTGTTTCTCATACAGGATAAAATAATTATTTTCTGAATAAGTTTAAAATAAGAATTAGTTGAAGTTAATTTGAGTTTTAAATTATCAGCTAAAGTAACTACATTCCTCCCCCTTGTAATTAAAAAATAATGATTCTTCTCAAGAGTAATAGGATCCTGAATTCCTTTATTCAAAAATTGGGTATAGCATGGTTAAGTGAAAGGGTCTGTGCAGTCCCTTTGAATCCCCAATAAGTGAATTAATTTCATTAAACTAAAAATAGGCCAATGTGGCTGAAAAAAGTGCAAGTCACGGGACTAATTCTAGCTTGTTGAAAAGTTTCCCTTCTTAAATTCTATATATATTTTAGAAAAAAATAACTTTTAAATAAATAGTTATAAAGGAGAAAATAGGATCTGCAAGTTAGATATCACTTTCAGTATATGTCAAGGGTAATAAAATGTCAATAGGATAAGTTAAAAATGATTTCTGCCCTTTCACCGCAAAATTCTTCAAAAGATTAATTGACTTGCTTTGCCATCAATGCTGACCATCCACTCACTCCTGATCTTCTGGAAACTGATTTCTCTCACCCGTTACTCTAATGAAGTCGCTCTGTTGTCACCAGCGAACAAATGGCCACAGTTTTTCTCTTTAGTCTATATTTGCTTTGATTTTTCTGAAACATTATATTGTTGAACATGTTTACCTTCCTTTGCTCCACAATCTCAGCTCTTCTATGGTGATCTTTTTGAACACACACACACACACACACACACACACACACACACACACACACACACTTAAAAAGTGAATATATGTTAGATTTTCTTACTCTTTTCATCCCCTAAATGAAAGTATTACTCAAGATTTATTTTGGCCCATTGACCTTCTCTTTATACATTCTTCCTCAAATGGTTCCTTCACCCTCACAGCTTCAGTAACCTCATTCTTATGCCCTTAATTTCAGGATATCTTGGACTGTGTTAGAACTAGTTGACTGAACACTGCCTACAGTTCTTTGAATTCTGGGATCTGTAGGCTTTTAAATTTTCCATTATGGGAAAACCAAAGGAAATCACTAGGTGGAAAATTAATTTTCTGGAATATAGCAGCAGTGACTCTCAAGGCTGGATGAAATGAAGCTATAGACTTCATGCAGTCTCAGTTCAGAGCATCTTAATTCTCTCTGGAGATTCTTACCCTCTCCATGACGGCCAAAGAGGAAAAGTAATTTCTGGAGACCCCATCTGAGTGAATCTAGCTGCACTAAAGAAAGTGATTTAGCTTTTTAAAATACATCTCTTTCTTTTTCCTTTTGCATTCTTTCTGCAGTCTTTTCTTCACCTCCCTTTCCCAGGTCACTAAAAATACCAGTTGTGAATAGCTTTGCTTGGATTCATTGCTACGGTGAAATTTTGGGATACCTTAAATTTTGTTTTGAAGCTTCTGGCTCTGCTCTGAGAAGACAATCATGAAATGGCTTTCTCTCTCTTTTTAGTATGTCCTTAAACTAAAAAAAAATTTTTTAAATTGGTGAGGATGAATAATTAAGCTATAAAATAGCCATGTCAGCCACTGTGTAAACTATAATTTTCCACCAGTGTGTGGAAACATTTATATTTGTGTAGAAGTTCACAGCTCTGTGGCCAAGTTTACTTAACAATAAATAGAATTGGAGAGAAAAAAACTAAGGAAGAACTAAAACTGTGGAAGAGAATTAAATGATTGACATAGCAGGTCTCTAACCCATTCTTTTGCTAGGTTTGATTGGGGAATGTGTCACCCTCAGAAAAATAGAAGGCAGGTGACCTGGTCTAATCCCTTTAAAACATGCTAATGACAGACCTCCTGGCAAAGCTCATGATATTTATACTAGAAGGAAGTTCTTATCTGTGGAATGCCTAACCAGGATGTACTTAATTATCTAAGATTATTTATAGTAAACAAACTTATGGATTTATGTGGATAGCTTCTTGCAAATTGTCCTATAAACTATGCAGCTATCTGATGTAATCTGTTGTGTATAAGCCTCTTTACTGCTTATTTTTTTGAAATTAACAAAATTCGATAGTGTGGAAGATCTCTGATTTGTGTATGTTTTATTTGACAATCTGAATTTTTTTGTGTAAATGCAGCTCCATTACATGTAGCACATAATACTAGTTTTGGAAAAGACAGGTCTAGGTTATGGCATTTAGATTCTTGTTACTTAACTTTTACAACCTCAGATTTTTCCTAATCTTTATAAAGAGAGACAGACAGAAGTGTTATGAGAATTTTGCTAATACTAAATGGTATAGAGGCAGAAATATTTCACCTCCATCATCCTTTTAAGATCTGAGCTGGGTTTGAGGATAAATTAACATAACATACATTAACACGAGAAAAGCATAATATAAATGTTTTATTTCTTTCTTTTCTTTTCCTTTTTTTTTTTTTTTTTAGCACAGGATCCCTTGTAAAGAAAATTGAAGACCCAGGGCAGTAGTTAGTCAGGTCAGTTTACTTATTTATTGAATTGAACAAAGAGTAGCAAGTTGTGAAGAAGCAGCTGCCTTGTGTGAGGAGGCTTAAAAGATGAGTTACCCCAGGTGCAGTGGTGCGTGCCTGTAGTCCCAGCTACTCAGGAGGCTGAGGTGGGAGGATCTCTTGAGCTCAGGAATTCTGGGCTGTAATGTCTTTTTTTTTTGAGACGGAGTTTCACTCTTGTTACACATGCTGGAGTGCAATGGCACGATCTCGTCTCACCGCAACCTCCGCCTCCTGGGTTCAGGCAATTCTCCTGCCTCAGCCTCCCGAGTAGCTGGGATTACAGCCACACACCACCAGGCCCAGCTAATTTTTCTTATATATTTAGTAGAGATGGGGTTTCACCATGTTGACCTGGATGGTCTCGATCTCTTGACCTTGTGATCCACCTGCCTCGGCCTCCCAAAGTGCTGGGATTACAGGCTTGAGCCACTGCGCCCGGCCGGGGTGTAGCGTCTTATGCTGATCCGGTGACCATACTAACTTCGGCATCAATATGGTGACCTCCCAGGAGTTGGGGGGTTGCCTAAGGAGGCGTGAACTGGCCCAGGTCGGAAGCGGAGCAGGTCAAAACTCCAGTGCTGATCAGTAGTGGGATCAAGCCTGTAAATAGCCACTGCACTCCAGCCTGGGCAACATAGTAAGACCCTGTCTCAAAAAAAAAAAAAAAAAAAAAAAAAAAAGAAAAAAAGAAAAAAAGAAAAAAAAAAAGAATTACTTTTCACAAGGTCCATATAAGAATTCTTCTTGTTTGGACTTTTTTATCCTTGCATCTTTCTAGTGTAGGGAGGACGTGGTTCTCATAGGAATTTCTTCTGCTTTTAAGAAACAGGGCCGGGCGTGGTGGCCTATAATCCCAGCACTTTGGGAGGCTGAGACGGGTGGATCGATCACAAGGTCAAGAGATCGAGATCATCCTGGTCAACGTGGTGAAACCCCGTCTCTACTAAAAATACAAAAATTAGCTGGGCGTGGTGGCTCACGCCTGTAGTCCCAGCTACTCAGGAGGCTGAGGCAGGAAAATTGCTTGAACCCAGGAGACGGAGGTTGCAGTGAGCCGAGATCGCGCCATTGCACTCCAGCCTGGGTAACAAGAACGAAACTCCGTCTCAAAAAAAAAAAAAAAGAAATAGTATGAAGGTCAAAGTGATCTTTTTGCTCCTTCTGTTTTTCTAAGTGCCTTTAACTTAAATAGTTAATACAGCAGACTGATATATTTTTGACTTCTTTATTCCCCTGTCTGAAACTTCCTAGATGTTTCACATATTAAAAACTTGACTTTGTGGCTATGGAGAGAAGAATTGGGTTAGTGGCTGACTAGCAAGAGATCTGCAAAGGGAGAAAAAATATAAATGGAAACAAGCAGAAAATAACACACTTTTGTTTATTTTCCAATATCTTATTTAATCAGTTTCTTAGTAATGAGAATCCGTTAGTCCAGTTAAGATGCCGTGTCTCATTTTAGGAGGTGATATCGTAGGAGGGCTTCCATCTAAGTTACGTCTCTAATGTCTCTATATGAAGTGAGAACAAGAGGTATTTCTGAGGCAAACAAAAGAAAGCAAATATTAATTGTTGGAGAAATTATAAATCCATCCAATTTTTGAATCCAGGGGGCAATAAGTTGAAAACAATTTCTAAATATTGCGTTTGAAGTATCTTTAGTTTGGATGTCTTAAAGTGATGTCTGAGTGTTCCATATGGCAACAGGTTTGAAGATCGCTCACGTATATGCTGTTGTGACTTTTCTGATCTGTATAGAGTGGTCCAGTTGTAGTTTGCAAGGCTTCAGAAAAAGGAAATTTTAGTTTTTAGTAAATTCAGATCAGAAAGATGAGAGAAAAAGCTGGGCATGGTGGCATATGCCAGTAGTCTCAGCTACCCAAGAGGCGGAAGTGTGAGGATCACTTGAGTCGAGGAGTTTAAGATCAGCCTAGTCAACATAGCAAGACCCCATTTAAAAAAGAAAGAAAGAAAAACAAGGTCAAAGAAAAATTAGAAATTGATGAAATGCACAAAATGGCAGAAGCTAGTTTACAAAGAGGAAAAATTTCACTTGGTACAGTTCAACATTCCATCCAACATGTTATAGTTTTTATTGAAATAGAAATTCTCCCCACCATTATCTCTGTTTTTAGAAATAATAATTTAAATAAGACTAATTTGTTTGCCAAATAAGGCAAGTTTTATAAAATCTGGAAAAATGTGTTGACATAAGTGCAGCAAGAATAGTGATTGACCATATAGGCCTTTTAAAAGTCTGCTTTGCTGAAACTTTTAGTAAAAAAATTTTAATTACAACATTAAAAACCTCCTGGAAATAGGAAGCAAAGCCAAACCAAGGACTTGTCATCAAATTTATTCTTGGTGACTGAGACTTGGGGGAATTCCTCTTTTGAAATCCCACAAATACTTTTAGGTCTCTGGGTCTGCCAGGAAGTGATATTCCTTATTCACCTGTAAGACCCGGAAGTGTTTAAGTCAGATATCAGACCAGTTTTCCTAAGGGCTTTATGAACAGTTGCCTTATATAGTACAATTCAGTTTCTTAAAGTTGTCTTATCATATCTAAAAATATGACATTTCAGTCAAAGCCATGGTAATATAATCAGTGTTTCCAATCATATACTGTTACAAAGAGAACAAATTCTCTGTTGAACCCATGTTCACAAACATACTACCATGAAAATTAAGAGTAACTAAGAGTTTCTAAATTCTGAAGGGATTGGGTACAGAGAAAAAGATAAATGTTTCAAGTGTGTTTACAAAGCTACATTTTACCAAACTACTGTAAGCTATAGATATAAAAGTCATTAAAAAAATTCTCATCACTTTATATAGTCCTATGTAATGAATTCTTGTTTTGATTACCTTTGGCTAGCAATTTTATGAGTCCATTAGATTCTTTATTACAGGTCACGACATTCTTACCCAGTCCAATGGCATAATCTTTTTTTTTTTTTGGAGATGGAGTCTCACTCTGTTGCCCAGGCTGGGATGCAGTGATGCGATCTCAGCTCATTGAAACCTCCACCTCCTGGGTTCAAGTGATTCTTCTGCCTCAGCCTCTGAAGTAGCTGGGATTACAGGTGCCTGCCACTATGCCCAGCAATTTTTTTGTATTTTTAGTAGAGATGGGGTTTCATGATGTTGGCCAGTCTGGTCTCGAACTCATGACCTGATGATCAGCCTGCCTCAGCCTCCCAAAGTGCTAGGATTACAGGCGTGAGTCACAGTGCTCAACCGGCATGATCTTAAAGTTATTAGGAACCTGTAGTCGGGAGGACTTCATGGAGTCTTTTCCATAAATATCCTTTAAGATGAAAAACTATCATTGACAAGGAAATTTGGTTATTTTCTGTTGCATACACCTTTTGACTTAGTAACAAAAATTGTGAGATATATCATCATACGAGGACATATCAGATATCTAGGAATTTCATATAGTTTCTGGAACACATATTAATTAATAATACACCTATACAAGGGGAGGGCCAGTGAGGGGAGGGAGCCGGGGAGGGAGCCGGGGAGGGATAGCCTGGGGAGAAATGCCAAATGTGGGGAAGGGGAGGAAGGAAGCAAAACACACTGCCATGTGTGTACCTATGCAACTGTCTTGCACGTTCTGCACATGTACCCCAAAACCTAAAATGCAATAAAAAATAAAAAAAAAATACACCTATACAAATATAACTCAAACAAGGTTACACAGCAAATTTCGGACAATGCTTCCCGTACAATTTAAGATATCAAATAAGCCTAATTTGTTTAGTATCTCCTTTTTTAATAAGGAGAGAGAGCAGATCTTTTGAGATCTTTCAGAAACCCCACTGGCAAACTGAAAAGTTAGTTTCAGGTTAAAAAGACTTAATGTAGAATTTAGGTTTGAAAAGTTTGTTAAAAAGTGTCAAAAGGTTTAAAGTACTTTATTAAAATAGAATCACGGATCATTATAAAATAATACTGCTATGGTTTGAATGTGCCCCATAGTTCATGTACAACAGTGTTGAGGGGTGGGAACTTTAAGAGGTAATGAAGTCACATGGCCTCTCCCTGATTAATGTTTTTGCAAAAGTAGGTTCATTATGAGGGGAGTGACATCCTTATAAAAGATGATTTTGGCCCCTTCCCTCACTCATATACACTCTCTTGCCATATAATGCCTTCCACCATGTTGTAAAATAGCAAAAAGGCCCTCATCAGATTCAATCCTTGATCTTGAACTTCTTAGCTTTCAAAAATGTGGGCTAAGTAAACTTCTATTGTTTATAAATAACCCCGTCTGTGGTATTCTGTTATAGCGGCACAAAATGAACTAAGACAAATCCCAAAGTGACAAAAAAATTTCAGAACTAAATACAGAAAAGTTACATAGTTGTAAATAAATAGCTTTCCTCTTTTAATATTGAGAAAACATAGTTTTCTTAAGTAATTAAAGACCAAATAAGGACAATACAAAGCACAATAAATTATTTTAACAAGGCATAAAATCTTTGTTTCCTAAGAAAATTACTTAAAAGGTATAGAAAAATACTTTTACAATCTCTTGTAAAGAATAGATCAATTCTCCCAGAAAAATTTATCCTTTTAATAGAGAAGACCAAATTCTAGTTTTGCTTCAGTTGACTTGATATTAAGGCTCATTTTTAAAACCTTCTAAGAAGTTTATTTAGTGTAGTTAGCTTGATTATATAAGATTCTCTCATCTGTTCTCTTTCCAGCTTTTTAGCTCCATTGTTTTTATTCTTTATCAATTCATTCTGAATAACTTCCAAATTAAAACAAAATAACTTTTTTGACAAAAATCCATCTTTTATATGTCATTTTTTTGAAAATTATACAAAATATATCTTATTTTTCTTGTGCACTTTGTATATAGAGTTGATTCCATGAATGCTTCTAGTAGTTTTAAACACATATTAACTAGAATTATTTAACCTTTGTGACTTCAATTTCTAGTGAAAACTAGAAAACTAGAAAGTAAGCAGTTGTGAACTGTCTTTTACAGATTTGTAAATAACTTTTACAGTTTCTTATTTTTACTTGATATACACATATTTGCACAAAAAATGCTGTTTTTTTGAGCCAGATTTTTTGTCTAATTTTCTTTTTTTCTCCTTCCTTCCTTCCTTCCTTCCTTCCTTCCTTCCTTCCTTCCTTCCTTCCTTCCTTCCTTCCTTCCTTCCTTCCTTCCTTCTTTCCTCCCTCCCTTTCTCTTTCTTTATTTCTTAATTTCTTTCTCTTTTTCTCTTCTCTTTTTCTTTCCTTTCTTTCATTTCTGGAGTCTTGCTCTGTCACCAGGCTGGAGTACAGTGGCACGATCTCTGCTCACTGCAACCTCGGCCTCCCAGTTCAAGTGACTCTCCTGCTGCAGCCTCCTGATTACAGGAGTATGCCACCACTCCAGGCTAATTTCTTGTATTTTAGTAGAGATGGGGTTTCACCATGTTGGCCAGGATGGTCTCGAGCTCCTGACCTCAAGATCCACCTGCCCACCTCCGCCTTTTTTTTCTTTTTCTTTTTCTTTTGGAGACAGAGTCTCCTCTGTCACCCAGGCTAGAGCACAATGGCGCGATTTCGGCTCATTGCAACCTCCACCTCTCTGGTTCAAACGATTATTCTGCCTCAGCCTCCTGAGTAGCTGGGATTACGGGCATGTGTCATCACACCTGGCTAATTTTTTTTTTTTTTTTTGTATTTTTAGTAGAGATGGGGCCTCACTATGTTGGTCAGGCTGGTTTTGAACTCCTGACTCTGTGATCCACCTGCTTCTGCCGCCCCAAGTGTCAGGATCACAGGCATGAGCCACCAACCCTGGCCTATGGTGATTTTCTTAAGAACCAGAACTGCTGGCAGAAAGGGGAAACACACACGCTTAGACAGCTGATATCTTATTAGAAGGTAGTTTGTGGTTCCTGATTTGGAATTTAATGTTCTTCAAACATTCTCGTCCAATGTAAGTTTTTTATCCACTTTCCCATATAAAAAGTCTGCCCATAGCGACTTGATTCTCACAATCATGTTGGAAAGTGTGTGTGAGGCCTACAGTATGAGTTTCGGAATTGCCATCTCCAAGTGCTCTTCGTAGGGAAACAGTTTCTGGTCGTGACAAAGGTTCTGCTTTCCAGCTGATCCCGGCCCGGCCTAGCTCGGTGGTGAACAGCTGGCCCATCTCTGGGTTGTGGATGGTGAAGGCCACATAGACCTCAGAAGCGCCCTGGTGCTCGCAGCAGGCAGCCAGCCTCCGCAGGACCCCGACCAGTGACACGATGGCTTCCGGGCAACAGGGCACGTCTTTTCCCGGAGGCAGAAGCTGGATGGAGCTACAAGGACACCGCCTGCACAGGGCGCCCGGGGCTGGGCACTGCCTGCTGTGACGACAATGTCTGGCTGGAAGGCAGAGAGCTGAGTCCCGTCCGGCTGGGCCACTGTCGCCCTGGGGCTGTCTCCGTTGGCAATGACGTCTGCCTCTAAGGAGAGGCCGTTGAGAAGGACTTTCCCTTGGAGCTGCTCAAGGACTAGGCTGTGGCAGTCGCTGAAGATATATGCGCGGGGACAGCACATCTTGCAGATGGCCAGGCCTAAGGCCAGCACCATCACTGCCAAGCTTTAGGATGGTCCTGTGAGTGAAGGCTGTCGGGTTCTGGATGGCCCATTCTGCAAGGTAGAGGGCGGCGTCCCATGTGACCAGGCCGGTGGTGCCGTGCGAGTTGACTGCTGTGCTCTCGGAGAGCGTGACCGAGTTTCCCAAGGGCAGCGGATAGCTCCAGTGGCCCTGGGTGCACTCCTTGGCCGTCAGGATCTCCGCCAGCGCCTCGTACAGCTCGTCCAGAGGCTCCGGGTGGACAGCCTCGTGCTTGTTGAGCTCTGAGAGAAAGCACTGGGTATACTTGACTGACGGCAGGTGCTTCACACACAGAGGATGCTTCACACATAGAGGATGCATTACAGTCTTCTGCAAAATATCCCGCAGAAGCCCAGAATCTGATGTCTCTTAATTTTGCTTCTGAGCTTGCCTGAGAAGGAGTGCAGGACTTCAGTCCCCGCGCTCTCCTGGGGCTCCTTGATGGGGGCTTCTTTTCTTTCTTTCTTTTTCTTTTTTCTTTTTTTTTAAGAAATGGAGTGTTGCTATGTTGCCCAGGCTCATCTCACATTCCTGGGCTGAAGCCATTCTCTTTCTTCGGCCTCCCAAAGTGCTGAGATTATAGGTGTAAACCACCATGCCTGATCTATTTCATTATTTTAAAAAATACACGCTTCCTCAGGGCACAAGTTTTCAATACAACATAGGGCATTTTTAGCAACAGATCCAAATATGTTTTTTTCTTCTACAATAAGAAGCCAAAGTATATAGATTAAACTTATGTTGAGCAGTTAATGTTTCAACATATGTCTTATTTGAAGGTAATTTAGTGATTCAACAAATACTAATCATTTAACTTAACAGAGCATAATTTTAAGGTTTTAGGTTACCAAAGATTTTGAATTTTTAAGAGGACATATTTTATAAAACATAGTTTAAAATTCTATTTATAAATGTTTATCCCACTTATATTTACATTGATTAATTTACTAGGTTTTGATAATTTATGTTTAAATGCGTCCTGAAAACTTTGTGAGACAGTAAACAAAGCTAGTCATTATCTTAAATTATTTTAGCCTGCAGATAAATCAGGTAAGTATTTTAAAAATCACAGAAGCGAGGAACCTAAAAGTCAAAACATATGGCTTTTTAACACCTTTTTTGGCTGGGCCTGGTGGCTCACACCTATAATTCCAGCACTCTGGGAGGCTGAGGTAGGTGGATCACCTGAGGTCAGGAGTTCCAGACCAGCCTGGTCAACATGGTGAAACCCTGTCTCTACTAAAAATACAAACATTAGCTGGGCATGGTAGTGAGTGTCTGTCTTAGCTACTCAGGAGGCTGAGACAGGAGAATCTCTTGAACCAAGAGGCAGAGGTTGCTGTGAGCTGAGATTGTGCCATTGCACTCCAGTCTGCATGACAGAGCAAGACTGTCTCCAGAAACAAAACTAAAACAAAACAAAACAAAACAAAACTTCTTTTTTATTGATATGTTTGACATACATCAAGAAATTATTTATTCATTTTACATGTCATTCTCAGGCTGAATTTATACTTTTATAATCTTAAATATACATATGCTTTTGATTAGTAAATTCAGGTAGAAGTTGTATGTCTGCATTATATTTAATACTGACGACTTTGAAGATGTGCCTGCTTCAATTAAACCAACAACTTAAACTAGCTTTTTTATTTACCAAATGTTATCCCAGATAATGTGAACTTGAAAAACTTTTAGGTTAGTTCCTATTTTTCTGAAAAAAATGATTAATTTCTTTTTTTTTTTTTATTGCATTTTAGGTTTTGGGGTACATGTGCAGAACATGCAAGACAGTTGCATAGATCATGGCAGTGTGTTTTGCTTCCTTCTACCCCTTCACCCACATTTGGCATTTATCCCCAGGCTATCCTTCCCCGGCTCCCGCTCCCCGCTGGCCCTCCCGTTTTCCCCCCAATAGA
>CAUYOR010163693.1:0-14233 GCA_963573925.1 Callimico goeldii
CCTGTAATCCCAGCTACTCGGGAGGCTGAGGCAGGAGAATTGCCTGAACCCAGGAGGCGGAGGTTGCGGTGAGCCGAGATCGCGCCATTGCACTCCAGCCTGGGTAACAAGAGCGAAACTCCGTCTCAAAAAAAAAAAAAGTATAGGCACAAAGGTTCAAAAAATTTGCCACTGGGCAGTGCAGGTCTAGACGTCACACTGTCTCCCAAAGCATTTCTTTTTAAGCTGTGTCTCTGATCAGGGAGTGATATTTTTCCAGTCTCTGGCTCTGCCACCCACTGGCTGTGTTTCTTGAGGCAGGTCACTCAGTCTCTCTGAGCCCTTGAGTCGGGGATGACGGTATCCATCTCTTGGGTTTATCATAAAATCAAAATCAAATGTCATCATAAAGCAAAAGCACCTTCTAAGCTGCAGAGTGCCATAAAAAATTAGGGGTGATTGGGGATTTGGCCATTACGAGGAGAAAAATAAAGGGTGATTTTTTGCAGCAGGGTTGACACCAACATTGTCTCCGCTGCAGAGGTCTCTTCTCTGTTCTCCCAGCTCCTGTTCCACTCTTTTTTTTTTTTTTGAGACAGTCTCGCTCTGTCGCCAGGCGCCAGACTGGAGTGCAGTGGCGCAATCTCGGCTCACTGCAACCTTAACCTCCTGGGTTCAAGCAATTCTCCTGCCTCAGCCTCCTGAGTAGCTGGGATTACAGGTGCGCGCCACCATGCCCAGCTAATTTTTGTATTTTTAGTAGAGACAGGGTTTCACCTTGTTGACCAGGATGGTCTCGATCTCTTGACCTCGTGATCCATCCACCTCAGTTTCCCAAAGTACTGGGATTATAGGCATGAGCCACCGCGCCCGGCCTCATATGGAAATTTTTTGTAGTGATCTTGCAATTTTTTAGTAAGTTTGAAATCATTTGAAAATTCAAACTTGTAAATTATAAAATGAATATACACTTATTGTAAAAATAAATCTAAACAGTATTCTGGTATATCTAGCAGTGAGTAGATATCATTGCCAGTATCAATCTCCTCAGATAAACTTGGAGATACATACATATCTATATGTATTGTAAATTTATTTTTTATTTTTATTTTTTGTTAGGTAAATAAGGTCTTGCCCTATCACCTGGCTGGAGTACACTGGCGCAGTCATGGTTTCCTGCAGTCTTGAACTCCCAGGTTCAAGTGATCCTCCTGCCTCAGCCTCATGAGTAGCTGGGACTACAAGTGTGTACCACCATGCCCAGCTAAGTTTTTTTTCTTGTAGGGATCAGGTCTTATTATGTTGCCCAGCTGGCCTTGAACTCATGGCCTCAAGTGATCCTCTCACCTTGGCCTCCCAAAGTGTTGGGATTATAGACATGGGCCACTGCACCTAACTTGATAGCATTTTTATATAGTTATAAACACACATTTAAAATACCTGATATTCTGCTATTGTTTTTTTCTATTTAACAATAGATTGTGAATGTCTTTTTCATATTGTTCCGTATATATTTACTTCTCTTTTTTGTTTGACTTTTTACAGGCAGGTTCTTACTCTGTTGCCCAGGCTGGAGTGCAGTGTTGTGAACATGGCTCACTGCAGCCTGGAACTGCTGGGCTCAAGTGATCCTCCCACCTCACCTTCCATAGTAGCTGGGACCACAGGCTCATAGTACTAAGTCCAGCTAATTTTTAAAGTTTTCTTGTAGAGACAGGTCTCGCCATGTTGCCCAGGCTGGTCTCAAACTCCTGGGCTCAACTAAGCCCCCTTTCTCAGCCTCCCAAAGTGCTGGGATTACAGGCATAAGCCACCACACCTGGCATTATTTTTTAATGTATTAATTTCTGTACTTATTTTTATTTCTTCTTTTCTATTTCCTGTGAATTTAATTTACTGTTGTTTCATTACATTCTTAAGATGGAGGTTTCGATCATTGATTTGTTTCAGCCATCCTTACATTTTCTAATATGTGTTTATCAATTTCCTTCTCAGCATAGCTTTCCTTGAATCCTGCAAGTTTTGATATGCTACCACTCAGCTCAAACATTTTCTCATTTCCATTGGGGTTGCGTTTTTACAGTGGGTTAGGTCAAAGAGTGTGTGTGTGTGTGTGTGTGTGTGTGTGTATGTGTTTTAATTTCCAAAGTCATGTAGTTTATTTAGTTTTAGTTATTGAGCTCTAGATTTATTCCATATGATCAGAAAATATATTCTGTATGATTTCGAATCCTTTGTAACTGTAAAAACTTATTTCATGGCCTGGCATGTGGTCAGTTTTGGTAAATGTTTCATGTGTACTTGAAAAACAATGTATTTTGTAGTTGTTTGGTATAGTTCTGTTTTATGTGTTCTATAATGTTGATTAGAACATTTGTTAATCGCACATTTACATTTTTCTACACTTGTAAAATTTGGTTTTGCTTACTTGCTCTATCTGTCATGGAAAGAGGTTATTAAGATATCCTACTATGATTGTTTACCCCGCAGAGTGCCTGAGAATGGGAGTGAAGAGGACACTCAGAGGTGCTGATAGGTGCTTAGTGTGGGAAGTATACTGGTTGGGGCCATCCTCTGATGTTACCAGCAGTCTTCTTGGTAAGGTTAAGGGAATGGTTATCAAACTGCGGTTAGAGCTATCTGACAGGGTGGCAAAACTACAGTAAAATTCAAGGTACTTGCCACCATTTGGGAGAGTGTCATTAACGCAGGGTCTAAGGTGTATCTTTCTCATGTGCCAGGGTCGTTGCTTTCCTTTCACCCCAGTCGTCCCCTAGTCACACCAAGCCCAGAGGGTCAAGTGCAGGAAGGAAAGTACATTTTGATAAAGTTTATGGAAATCCCTTATGCCTACCACTGGGGCCTGCACAGGCCACTACAGGAGGACTCGGTGAGCAGTGTATTCAACTCTTAAGTGTTCATTACCTTTACGATCTGGGACAAGGTCAGTCCAACAAGAGACTGCAGGTGGCAGAACCAGAATTAAGTTCGAATCCCCTAGCCTTTTGTCCAGCCTTACTCTGAAGGGTACACCAGCCCAGGTGGCCTAGTATTACCATTAAGGGAAAGAAAGAAACATCATGCCCGAGAATGGTCAGACCAACATCCCAAATTTTCATAACCCTCTGCTCCTTTCATCTCGGACACGATCCAGGAAGCAGCTAAGCAAGATGATCCCTTTCTGGAGAATGCTGTATCCAGTGACTAAACTGCGTTACCAAATTGTGTGGGCCAGGAGGAGGTGAGAAAGGTAGAGTCAGAAATATTTTTTTAATTAAACTTTTTGTTTTGAGGTAATTATAGATGCAAATGCAAGTTGTAAGAAACAATACAGAGAAAGCCTGAGCGTTCATTACCCGGTTTTCCCCAATGGTAACATTCTGCAGAATTACAACATCTCGATATCTCAGCAATATCCCGTGGATACCATCATGCTGTTAATAAACATTTCCACAACCCCACAGATCCCTCATGTTGTTCTTTCATAGCCAAGCCTACTTCCCTCCTACTCCATCATCTCCTTAATACCTGGCAAACACTCATCTGTTCTCCACTTGCCTAATTTTGTAACTTGAAGGATGTTACATAAATGGAATTACAAAGTATGTATGGAAAGCATCCAGTCTTTCACACTCAGTATAAGGTCAGTTGTAGGTACTTAGGTAAGTGTTCTTTATCAAGTGTGGAAATTCCCTTCTATTCCTATTTTTCTGAGCATTTTGATGGTTCTGAATTTCGTCAAGTGCTTGTTCTACATTGATTGATATATTCATGGGATTTTTATTTTCTTTAGATTGTTGGTGTCAAGAATTGCATTGATTAACAATTTTTTGTTTTTTTGAGACAGGGTTTCATTCTGTTGCCCCACCTGGAGTGCAGTGGTAACTGCAGCTGCAAACTCCCAGGCTCAGGTGATCCTGCCACCTCAGTCCCACCTGCGCCTGGGACTACAGGTGCGTAACACCACGCTGGGCTAATTTTCATATTTTTTGTGGAGATGGGGTCATGTCATGTTGTCCAGGCTGTTCTCAAACTTCTGGGCTCAAAGGAGTCGACGGCCTCAGCCTCCCAAAGTGCTGAGATTACAGGCATGAGGCACCACACCCAGGCTGATTGACTTTTGAATTTTGATTTTGCATCCCTGGAAAAAACTCTACTATGTTGTGGTGTATAATTATTTTTCTATATTGCTGAATTCTATTTGATAATAATTTGTTAAAGATTCCTGCATCGTCACCTTGCGATAACCTGGAAAAGGCAGGAGTCTGATTTCTGCTCAGCCTCTGTTCATGTACGAGTGAGTGGGGCCACGGTTTCTCCTGTGGTGTTTGGCTGAAGTAGAGCCATTACCACCTAAAAGTTTTTTTTTGTCTTTCTAAGCTTCCCATTTCCTGCTCCTTGACTAGAGACAGCAGGCTTCGTTGAGACTTTTTTTTTTCCGTCTGTGCTTCTTGCCATTTTTGGGTTACTGGCTTCTTCAACTCCAAGTTTGGGACAAAGAAACAACAAAAAGGAAGCCCAGGGAACTCAACATCACGTCTTCCCTTGTGTTCTGAGATTTCTAGTTCATCTGTCTTCTCTCAATCTGTTGGAGTCTTCTTATGTTGGAGAATACATAAAGTACAGGATTGTTTGTTGTGCTTAGCAGGAGACATGGAATACTGATGTCTACTCCATCTTCCTGAAAGCAGAAGGATTCTTTTTTTTTTTAAGTAGATTTTTGGTTAATATCAGATGCTGTTGATGGTAATGAGTGTGGAAGGTTAATCAATACCTTGAATATCAGCCCATTGTTGAGTGGCTTTTGTGATCAAAAGTGCACCTTTGTGAGATTACAAATGATTCAGAAAGCCAAATGCATGACACGTTACTTTCAAGGGCCATATTCAAAGGTTGCTCCTTTATGGATTTCCTTGACTGCCAGAAGGATTAGAGTGTTGTGGTTCCACTCATGTAGTGCCACTTTACACGGTGAGCAGGCTTCTGCATTTTTGGGGTCTTACAGAGTTATGGTAACATTGCAGTCAGGTCCATTGAAACTGAGGTGTCTGACTATCCACTTGCGGCAGACAGACTTGTAGGTGGCCCATGTGATCTCTACCTCCTGGATTTTCATAACTGTAGTTGGCCATTGAGAGCCTAAGAGCAGTCTTTAGGAGCTTAGGGCAGCCTCTAGCTCACATCTAGAAATTAACTGGGAACTCAGTTCTAGAACTGCAAAGAAATGAATTCTGTCAGTGACCTGAAAAAGCTTTGAAGTGATTCTTCCCCAGTAGAGCCTGCAGATGAGGATGCTGCCCAGCTGACATCTTGATTGCATCCTCGTGAGAGCATAAGCAGAAGATCTAGTTAGGCCATGCCTGGACTTCCAGCCTTCAGAAACTGTGCAGTGATATACATGTGTTGCATGAAGCACTAAATCTGTGATAATCTGTTGCACAGCAACAGCTGACAAATACACCAACAAACAAGACATTATCATTGTAGTGAAAGTTTTGGACACTCACAATAAATTTTGACCCCTGAAGGGATGGCAAATGGCAGATGAGTTTATGTATCCATGATGGAGTATTGCAAACATATGTTTGCAGACATCTGTGGCATGCTGGGATAGGGGCTGGGTCGTGGAGGTTATTTTAGTATCTATTTTATAAGGTGGTTGTAAGAATTAAATGTGATAACGCAGGTAAAAGTGGTTTAATGCAGGATCTGGTGCCTTCCATGGTGTGCAGCCCAAGGATTGTGGCTCTTGTCATCTTATTATCTCAATGAGGTCACGTTTCTGTCAATATGTACAAATTATAATGGCAATTGATTTGCAGGTCTCTTCCTTCCTCCCCTCCTCCTAACCAACTAATAAAAAAACCGGTTCACCGTCCAACCACTTTACCAAGTTCAAAGCAACTTTTGGCGCAGTCCTTTCTGAATTCTCAAATAACAAAGCAATAATTTATCTTTTCCCTACAACAGTCATCACTCAACGCAAAAAAACAAACAGGCCTGCCAGACCACTCTCATGCCCACCCCGGTCATCTCCAAGAGACAACTACAATTCTGGTTAATAAGGACCTCAACGAAGGGTTCGTTAAGGTTTTCCTTCCACCGAAAGAGAGAATGCCCTCCCCAGTGAGCAGGCTCTTGGGCCCTATTATTTGCTCCCTGGAGAAAGGGAAGAGGGAGCAATCCCAAAGCGTGGCCCGAAAGTCCTTTGGGGGCGTGGGCAGCCCGGAGCCTCTTCCATGCCAAGCACCCAGGCGTGCCTTATTTTCAGCCCCCAAACGGCTACACATCATCCTGTTAAACAGAGCGGTCTGTCTACATGAAGGGGCGTAACAAGGCCGGGTGGGGGCAAGACCTGGGAGTCGGCGACCCCCTCTTGGCCCCGAGTCGTCCCGGGCGCGTAGCCGCCGAGTGCCACATCAGCGCCGGCGCCTCACTTCCACGTTCCCTCAGAGGATGCTGCGAGCGGGCCTGCGGGAGGGCGGGCCCGAGGCCTTCAGGAGTGGCGGGCCGTCCGGCCAATCGGCGGCAAGCGAGGAGCCGCGGCCACCAATGAGCTGGGGTTTGTGCCAGTCGCGGCTGCTGAGGTCCGTGCCCCGCGAGGGAAACCGATGAAGCACATCTGGACAGCTGTGCTGAGGAGCTTTGCGGCCCCCTCTCGGGCCGACGTCAGCCGAGCACGTCCCCCACGTCCTTTCCTTCTCGCCACTTACTATTTATTCGTTCTCCCAGAGAAGCAACCAGGGACCCAGAAGTTTAAAACTTTTTCCCCCTAATGCGAGACGTGGCCAGATCCCATCCAACACACAGTTTAATTTTCAAGGGGCTCTGGATCAAAAGCACAGAAACAGCAACAACAAAAGCCTAGCCGCTGTCTGATTTTAAACTGGCAAAGTGGGAAAAATAAAGTGTTGAGTAAACAGACCAAGTTGGGTAAGTTTTGGATACATGCTGGATATCATATTTCTCTTGCCGTGCTCTCTATCCTGTGTCTTTTTGCTATTCTCACCAGCTTTCTCTTCAACCAGGGGAGAAAAATAACACTTGGTGCCACAAACTGGACCCTTCGCTCCCTTCTCTTCCGTTTTGCTAAAATTTTAATTTAAAATTTTTTGTTTTGGTATTAAATTTTTCCTTTCTTTTTCTTTTTTTTTTTTTGGTGCACTAGTTTTAAATTTCCTGGGAACAGAAATTTGACTGGCATCCTGTTGTAAACCTCTAACTCCAAAATTGAATCTATTGATAAATTTATATCTCTATTTTCTTTCTGTGAAAATACTGTGCACATTTGTAAAGCCAAAATCGTCTTCTGTCCCCGACTCTGGGGCTGTTTTGATGGGAGATTGAGAAAATTATCTGACCTATTCAGAATTAGCACTTTTGCTTCGGTTGATAGGATGTTTAATATAAATTACGTAAAACCGGGATTATGTAGGTAGTTGCTGGATTTTCACTTAAATCTGGAGGTAGTTGCTAGTCAAATAGATGTCTTTTTGGTGCTCTCTTATCCATAGTGGGATACCTGAATTCCTTTATAATTGTTTAAAAAAAACCAAAAAAACTAAACATGTGACAGGCCACTTCCTGTGTTCATAAACTTATAATTGTGTATTTATTCAATATACAGTATATTATATTCAGTACATTATATGAAGTATATATACTACAGTATATGTAGATTATACCTATATATATAAAGTATATATACCATAGTATATGTAGAGTATATGTATATGTAGAGTATACATATACTCTACACATATATACTTTCTATATGCTGCATAAAAATATTTTGTTTTTGAGACAGATTCTCACTCTTGTTGCCAAGGCTGGAGTGCAATGGTGCAATCTTGGCCCACTGCAACCTCCGCCTCCAGGGTTCAAGTGATTCTCTTGCCTCAGCCTCCCAAGTAGCTGGGATTACAGACGCCTGCCACCAAGCCTGGCTAATTTTTGTATTTTTAGTAAAGACGGGGTTTCATCATGTTGGCCAGGCTGGTCTCAAACTCCTGACCTCAGGTGATCTATCTGCCTTGGCTTCTCAAAGTGCTGGGATTACAAGTGTGAGCCACAGTGCTCGACCTTATAATTGTATATTAAAACAATAATTCTATGAAAATAATATGCAATTGTTATATGTACATGCTTGCAGATAGTTCCAGTATACATTTCAGGATTTAGAAATAGAATAATGAAAAATATTGAGTCGGATGAGTGGCCTGAGACCCACTCCATCTGAAACATCTATAATCCCCTCTGTTTAGGCAATGTTTTTGATTTGAGACTTTTGTCATATGTTATTTACTGTCATGGGAGAGCTGGATAGAATGTATCTTTAATTTCTGGCTCAGAAAGTAGTAGATGGGAATGTAGCATGATAATTAAAAGTTGCAGAGTGTGTTTCTGGTTCAGAAAAGTAATGCATACAAAGTGGTGGAGCAGCTGAAGTGATTTGGAGGAAGCCAGGCTTAGAAGGAACAGTGTTGCAAAAAAGCAATGTGAAGAGCCAGGTGGCCAGGTTCAATTCACAGCCCCACAGTAACTTATCTCCGGCAAGTTACTCAGCCCCTGTGTCTCAGCTTCCTCCTCTGTAACTTGGAGAGTTTCCTCCTCTGCTGTCAGTTTCCTCGGCTGTAATGTGCTAATAATAATGGCACCTACCTCATCCTGGGGTTGTCTTGAGGACTGACTTAGCATACATGATACACTTGGAATAGTTCTGGCCCATAGTCCCATAGTACGCCTTTGCTGTTGTACTCACTCTCCGTGCCTTCCTTCCCAGCCTGCGCTGCTCCATGTCAGTTTCCCTAGCTGCCATTCTGACTTCTGCTCTAGCAACCGGTATTAACTGAGTGCTGACTACTTGCTAGCCAGCAGTGTATGAGGCTGTCAAGGAGAGAGAGTCTTGAACTAGGAGTGAGGTAGAATTGATCATCTTAGGAAGATCTAGAAGGTTCTGGAAGGGCAGGGGATGGGAAAAGGCCATCTGTTGTAGGATAACTTCACGGAAGGGCTTGCATTTCTGGGAATGGGTTTTGCCAAACAGTTTTGGTTTGGGAATGGGAGGAAAGGAAGGGATTATAGAGCAGCAGGAGCACTGCAGGAGGAAGGAGACGCAGGGGCAAAGGCACTGTGTCTGGAAAGTGAGGAGCTATCCTGGGGATGTTGGGACATTGGGATAATCTGTGGGAGGTTAGTTCAAGGGAAGTTTGGAAAGGTACGAAGGTGTAGCATGAATTACCTGATAAGGAAAGACAGGCTTGGGAGGCAGATTGGTGGGGAGATGGCAAGCTGAACTGGCAGCAGTTACACAGAAGAGGTGTTTCTGGAATAATCCATCTCCGGGATGTAGTCTCCTCTCTTGCCCAGCATTCCCTTCCCATCTGCTTCACTGCTTCTGTAATTTCCATCCAAGGAGATGGGCAGGCAGGGATAGGCAGTGAGTCTGGGACCTGTGTTCTGGACTCATTCTGTAGTGGCTATCTGGGAGCTCTGCTTAAGTGGTCTGGTGCTCAGGGCAGTTACCCAGGCTACTTTTTGTTAACAGGCCATGCCCTAAAGTCTTTAACATGGATGTGATTGTTACAACCCTCCCCATCCTCAGATACACCCATAGTATGTGCTGAGTAGCTCTTTCTCATCCTGTTGATAGAATCATCTACTCATATTGTAAAACATGTAACTTCGTAATTTACAATTACTGAAATAGACAAGAACTGTAATATGCACCTAAGTGGAGGGTCAATTTGGAGTTCCCTTGCTTTCTCTTCTGAGAGAACATTTTTCTGTGGTAGAGAGCTGTGCCCAGTACTGCTGTTGACCACCTGTGTGACCTCAGGCAAGACACTGAGCCCTCGTGGTCCTCCTTGCCATCATCTGTGAAATGATCTCTAAGGCCCCCTTTCTCTTGGATGATCATTTATTATTCTCCCCTGATCCCTGGAACAGTCCGTTATTCACAGATGGCTATTTGATACATCTATGACTAATATTTTCTGATCACTTAATACGTGGTGGACGTTCTGATGCTGCTCATGTCATCCTCACATCCATCTTGTGAGGGTTGGTACTTATTTGTGTCCTGTTTTTCTAGCTGAGGAGACAGGAGCAAAGGCAGGTTTAGAAATTTGCCCGAGATCACACAGTGAACAGGTGGCAGGTGCAAACCCGGTCTAACTTTGGAGCCCAAGCCTTAACCAACAGGCTGCACTACCTTGAGTATAATACAGCGATGACTGCTCTTGTTTGCTGTGGTGATAGTTGAGAAGTACATGGAAGGAAGATCATTGGAAAAAGGGCATGCTTGGAGAGATTGAGTTGATAAAACTTGCCCGGAGGGGCCAGAATATCAACATGAGTCTTGTCTATGAAATGTGCTCCACGTGGAAACCGGAGACACGTGGATCTCATTGCAGGCAAGCGCTCTGTCTTTTCACCTTGTTTGGACAAAACCCACATAGCACCTGGTTGTCTAGTAGACAATCGATACATGTCAATTGAATGACTGACCCTTTTGAAAAAGGAAGTTGTGATCACACTGTTTTTATTTTAAAAAATAAATAGAAAAACTATGAAATGTCCCAAGACTTGTGGGAAAATGGGGCAGATGCTAGGTAAACATTCCACTCTTACTTTTGGGGCATACCGCATTCTCTTTTTATTCCTGGAGATGCTGTGGTTTTGGGCTAAGTACTTCTCATGGTGACTGTCAATGAAGGGCTATTTTCGGTGTATAGTTATTACTCATACCCATTCTGGATTTGGCATCTACCTTATTGGGAATTCATTCCTTAAATATTTTGTGTATTGAATCAACCTTAAAATATTTGAAAAATGTTTTAGTTTGCTCTTTATCTAATGTTGTTGCTCTTATCAGTATGTCCTAGTGACTAAGCAGGCAGGCTTTGAAGTGAAGCTGTGAGGGTTTGATTTTCAGATCTGATTCTTAATAATGTAGCCTTGAGCAAGACACTTCATCTAGAAGGTTTTATTACCTGTAATATGGGGATACTCATATGCATTACATGAGGAAATCCATGGAGAGCATTTAATGTGTTGCCTGGCTCACAGTAAAGCCTGTACATGTAAGCAATTCTTTTTTTTTTTTTTTGAGACAGAGTTTCACTCTTGTGGCCCAGGCTGGAGTGCAATGGCACGATCTCAGCTCACTGCAACCTCCACCTCCTGGGTTCAAGGGATTCTCCTTCCTCAACCTCCCAAGTAGCTGGGATTACAGGCATGTGCCACCATGCCTGGCTAATTTTGTATATTTAGTAGAGATGGGGTTTCTCCATGTTGGTCAGGCTGGACTCGAACTCCTGACTTCAAGTGATCCACCTGCCTCGGCCTCCCAAAGTGCTGAGATTACAGGCATGAGCCACTGCTCTCGGCCATAATTCTTTTTTTATTGTGGTAAAATATATAATAACATAAAACTTACCATTGTAACCATTTTTAAGTATACAACTCAATGACATTAGGTACATTCACACTGTTATGTGACCATCACCATCATCCGTCTGCAGACATTTTTCATCTTCCCAAACTAAAACTTCATACACATTAAACAATAAATCCCTGTACCCCTTACTTTATCAGCCTCCGAAAACAGCATTCTACTTTCTATTTTTATGAATTTGACTATTCTAGGTACTTCATATAAATTGAATTATATAATATTTATTCTTTTATGTTTAGCTTCTTTCATTTAGCAAAATGTCTTCAAGTATCCATGTTGTAGTATGTGCCAGAATATCCTTCCTTTTTAAGGCTGAATAATATTTCATTGTATGAATATACCATCTTTTGTTTATCCATTCATTTGTTGGTAGAGGGATTTAGGTTGTTTTCATCTGTGATGGTTAAGTATGTGTCGACTTGTCTAGGCAACAGTACTGAGCTATTTGGCTAAACATTATCCTAAATGTTTCTTTGAAGGCATTTTTTAGTTGATGATACGGTTTGGCTTTGTGTTCCCACCCAAGCCTCTTCTTGAATTGCAATCCCCACGATCTCCATGTGGCGAGGGAGGGACCTTGTGGGAGGTGATTGAGGGCGACTTCCTCCATGCTCTTCTCGTGATATTGAGTGAGTTCTCATGAGATCTAATGGTTTTATAAGGGGCCCTTTCCCCCCTTGCTTTCTCCACTTCCTGCCACCATGTGAAGAAGGTCCTTGCTTCCCCTTTGCCGTCTGCCATGACTGTAAGTTTTCTGAGGCCTCCCCAGCCATGTGGAACTGTGAGTCAATGAAACCTCTTTCTTTTATAAATCACCCAGTTTAGGGTATTTCTTTATAGCAGTGTGAAAATGGTCTAATACCAATGAAGTTAATATTTAAATCAGACTTCAAGTATGGCCTCCATACTCAAAGGCTTCATCTAATCAGTTGAAGGCCTCAATAGAAAAAGATTGAATTCCACTCAAAAAGAGACAATTCTGCCTCCAGACTGCCTTAGGACTTGAGACTATACCAAGTCTTCCTTGCACCTTCAGGCTGCTAGCCTACTCTGTAGGTGTTGGACTTACTAGCCTCCACAATTGTGTGAACCAATTCTCAAACTCAGTCTTTCCGTGTGTGTGTGTGTGTGTGTGTGTGTGTGTGTGTGTCTGTGTCTGTGTGTGTGTGTATTCTGCTGGTTTTGTTTCTCTGGAGAACCGAGGCCCCTAACTAATAAACCATCTTTTGGCTACTGGGAATAATGCTGCTATTAACATTGGTGTACAAATATCTAACTCCATGCTTTCAATTATTTTGGGTATATAACCAGAAGTGGAATTGCTGGATCATATGGCAATTCTATGTTTAACATTTTGAGTAACCATCCTACTGTTTTTTCACGACAGCTGCACCATTGAATTCTACATCCCCACAGCAGTACACAAGGGTCCCAATTTCTCCACAGACTTACCAACATTTGTTATTTTCTGTTTTTAGTTTTAAAAATAATAGACATCCTAATGTGTGTGAAGCATCTTGTTGTGCTTTTGATTTGCATTTCCCTAATGATTAGTGATGTTAAAGATCATTTCATTTGCTTATTGACCACTTGTAAATCTTTTTTTTTTTTTTTTTTGAGACGGAGTTTCGCTCTTGTTACCCAGGCTGGAGTGCAATGGCGCAATCTTGGCTCACCGCAACCTCCACCTCCTGGGTTCAGGCAATTCTCCCGCCTCAGCCTCCCAAGTAGCTGGGATTACAGGCACGCGCCACCATGCCCAGCTAATTTTTTGTGTCTTTAGTAGAGACGGGGTTTCACTATTTTGACTGGAATGGTCTCGATCTCATTACCTCGTGATCCACCCGCCTCGGCCTCCCAAAGTGCTGGGATTACAGGCTTGAGCCACCATGCCCGGCCTAAATCTTTTGCCCATTGTAAAGTTAGGGTTTTTTTTTGTATTGGAGTTCTTTATATATTCTTGATGTTGATTCCCTATGAGATATATGATTTGTGGATATTTTCTTCCATTTTTTGGGTTACCTTTCCACTGAGTTGGTAGTGTCCTTTGATGCATAACAATTTAAAATGTTGATGTTGTCTAATTTATTTATTTTTTCTTTTTTGTCTGCACTTTTGATGTCATATCTAAGATACAATTGCCAAATTCAATGTCTTGAAGCTTTTTTCATATGTCCTCTTCTGAGAATTTTACAGTTTTAGCTCATATGTATAAGTCTTTGTTCCATTTTGAGTTAATTTTTGTAAATGGTGTAAGGTAATAGGTGTTCACCTTCATTCTTTTGCATGTGGATAGTTAAGCAATTCATTAATAATTTTAATCAACCATTTTAATGTTTATCTCTATGTAGATAACATTAGCATAGACATAACCATAGTATAAAAATATTGATTTATTCTTGACTTTTTTTTTTTTTTTTTGAGATGGAGTTTTGCTCTTGTTACCCAGGCTGGATGTGCAATGGTGTGATTTCGGCTCACCGCAACCTCCGCCTCCTGGGTTCAGGCAATTCTCCTGCCTCAGCCTCCTGAGTAACTGGGATTACAGGCATGCGCCACCATGCCCAGCTAATTTTTTGTATTTTTAGTAGAGACAGGGTTTCACCATGTTGACCAGGATGGTCTTGATCTCTTGACCTCGTGATCCACCCGCCTCGGCCTCCCAAAGTACTGAGATTACAGGCTTGAGCCACCGTGCCCAGCCGACATTTTTCTAATTATGTCTAAAGTACTGATTTTTTCTCATAGAATTACTCAAAAATTCTATACTTGGATTGGGTACGGTGGCTCATGCTT
>CAUYOR010163694.1:0-12090 GCA_963573925.1 Callimico goeldii
TGTGTAGAGAGAGAGATGATAGAGAGAGACAGAGAGAGAGAGAGAGAGAGAGAGAGAGAGAGAGAGAGAGACAGAGAGAGGATGAACTGAGTCTATACTGCAGAGAACTGTGAATGTGGGTATGATTTCTTTGCCTCAGCCCTGCAACTCAGGACAGTCACAGAACGTAGGTTGGCTAAGGTGCCACTCTGGGAGCCAGAAGACCTGCATTCAGACAGAGGCTCATTGTTTTAAGGTTTGAATTTAGTTTGCGTCCAGCGTGATCTGTGTTTTCAGCTCCTCAAACACTCAGCACCTCCCTTCTCAGAAACAGCCACAGAGATGAACCACATTTTCTTCCTACAGAAACACTGAAGAGTCTGCTGAGAGTCTGCTTGCTTGGGAGGCAACATGCCTGCCCAGTTCTAGAAGAGAAAGTGAGATCAGATGACCCCTGCTTCTCCAAAGTCTGCATTGTGCTTCTAATACTACATCTTATTCTGGAAGATACCAGGAATTTGCTCTTCACCAAAGTGGGATTACCACTTTTATCCTTCTGGAACAAGACGACGTGGACTTGCCCAACATTTAATAGATTAGAAATCCCTAAGAACATATTCATCTTTTACTCCAAACTGAGTATGACCCTTTAGGCATCAGTCATTACTACCGGTGGCATTATTGTTGTCACAATTAGTAAATTATTCTCACTTATTCCTTTAAGAAAAATAGTAATGACAATAACATTTCTAAATGATTTTGTTTTATATCAAATTTCAGTTTAAAAATATATATTATTTATATGTTCAGATAAATTATGCCTATATTTTAGAACCCAAATGGTAAAAATAATATATGATGAAAAGGAATTATCCCTCTCACTCTGTTTTTGCTGCCACTCAGTTAATTCTCCCCAAAAGAAGCTACCAATGTGTCCAATTTCTTTTATGTTCTAAAAATACTGTATGCTTAAATAAACATATTTAAAAATACTGTATGTTTAAATAAACATATTTAAAAATAATGCTGTTTACATAAGCATGTATGCTACATTAATTTCCTTTTAAAAATTATTTTTAAAATATGTTATTGTATAACCAAGAAAACATAGAGATGTCTCTCCCTCTAAGGTTTGGAGAGCAGGTACCATTATCAGAATACTTACAGGTACCCTAATTTTCAAATTGAACTCTAAACAGAAGATACTAAAAATAGTCATTATAATCATTGCATTTAGGTTCCCTGATATTTAAATTTGTGCCCAGGGTGCAACTGTTGGGTGAGACAGGCAGATTGAAAATTTGGCTCATATATTGTTATTTCAATGGGAGGATATCAGAGCTTACTTAGAGAAATACTCATAGATGTCATCATATACTAATGACTATCTGCACTCAAGTGAATTCAAGTGAGGAACACTGTAAGGTCACATAACAGAAATATATTCATCCTAGATGATCTAGATAAAGTACAACTTTATTTAACTTCAGGTTAATGATGGGTCTATACTCTTGTTAGTAAAATAACCATGTAAATGAACATTGAATTGTCAAAGTCCTTACAGACATTTAGAATTTAATCAGATATAACTTAAAATCTATAATGGTTGTGCAGTTCTAAGAATAAGAGATGACATAAGTGTTGAATTTCACCATGTTTAAATCTCTTTATGCCCAGGGAGGAGACATGAACACTCCTTAAGAGGCAAAGCAAGGGCAAAATTTAAACATGAGATCACCTCATGTTGAAGTCGCAGACTTCATTATATATTATGAATCCAGAAATTTCTTGGAATAAGTGGCCACTCTTTCATGTAATTGTGGGTTAACTCATATGGTAACTATAGACTGAGTGTAGAACATCCATTCATGTCTGCAGTAAGAATCCAGCCAACTTCTTGAACAAAACTCTGTTCCTTATTACCATAAACAACACTGGAGAGGCAACAATCAAAATTATATGGCATAGTATAATTGTTTATGTAGTTCTAAATACTATACTTGGTCTAAATCTTTGGTGGGAAACCAAATGAGATTTAGAATTACCTATGAAGGGCTATAAAATTGCTTGGTAACACTTGGCTGTGACCCGCTCTGGAATCAAGCAATTCTCCAAGTTCCACTCCACGCCAGCTTGCCATTCAGGGATGACCCATGGTCTGGATATCGTTCTAGGTCAAGAATCTGTGCAAGAAAATATCTTGGCTTGCTCAGATCCTGTTATGTCTCACTGCCTTAGCTACCTGTCTATGTGCTAGACACAGATACTCTTGGGAGTAAGTGGCATCGTCCTCATCTGTTAGTACAATTTAGAACACGTACAAAGTGACTGACAAGAGTGGTTGCATTCTCTATTGAAGATGTAGCAAAAGAATCTTTCTTTCAAAGAAAAACAGAAAATTTCATTGTCTCCTCCAGTGATTTTTCCTCTTCTCTAATCTGTAAGTAATTAAAACTCTGTGCCTTTTCTGGCTACATCTTCCCATTTCTGGAAACTCAAAATATAATTTTCCTTGAAACAATAGATGCAATAAAAATTATAGTTAGCAGCATGATAGGGTTAAGGTTTGTTTCCCCACTCAAATCGCATCTTGAATTATAATCCCTATAATCCCCACATGTCAAGGGAGAGACTAGGTGGAGGTATTTGGATCACTTCTCACGATAGTGAGTTCTCATGAGATCAGATGGTTTTATAAGAGTTTGACAGTTCTTCCTGCATTCCCTCTCCCTTCTGTCACCTTTTAAAGAGGGTGCCTTGCTTCCCCTTCACCTTCCACCATGATGGTAAGTTTCCTGAAGCCTCCCCAGCCATGCTGAACTATGAATTCTTTCTTTGAAAGTTACCAAGTCCCAGGCAGTTCTTCATAGCGTGTGAAAATGGACTAATACAGAGCATATTCTGTAACAAGAAGCTTTCATTATAACAAATAGAAGCATTTATGACATAATATTTATGTCATATACTTTTAAGGGACAATATATTTTCTTATGTGCTTACTCATTTAAATTTTGTTTCTGTAAATTTACTGCTTTCAGTCCGTACACTCTGCAGAACAGTTTGAATGCTTTTCTCTTTAGTAAAAAATTTATTAACTGCATGTACCTAGGTTTCCTAGCTTGTCGTTTCTTTTCAATTTGGTTTACATGTTTTTAACCTAGAGAATTTGTAACAGTCTTTACAGCAAAATCTATCAATGTTTTCCTTAATAATTTCATTGCTTTTACTCAAAGTAAAGATTGGCCTCCTCTTGAAATCCAGTAAAGGTTTATTTATCATTTTGTTTTGTTTTTCAGAGACAGGGTCTCCTTCTGTCTTCCAGATAGGAGTGCAATGGCATGATCAAAGCTCACTGAAATTATTAAGTCAAATATTCCATTCCATTTCTGTCAAATATTAAGCTACCAAAAGTGTCTGTTTCAGGACAAGGACTCTCCTGTTTCCCACTGGCCTATTGATCTTCCTTTGTGACTACACATCTCATCTTTTTGATGTCCATGATTACTGGATCCAAGTGCTGAGCACATCTCTATAAAGTTTATAAAATTCATCAAGGAAGAAGAGAAGGAAAAAACAAAAATAAACCAAGCTTGCAGCATGTCCAGCATTCATCATGAAGTCAGCCTGCTCCCTGACCTGCATCCTTGGAGTTGTTTGGTGCCAACTGACCTGGAATCACATGGACCCTAGATTATAGTTCCCTGTAACTGTTCTGTAGACAACAGCCTGAACATTATGAAACATTTAGTTTTCTCTTTGAGATGTTCCTTCAGGTCCTGATGAAACTGCTGACTCAGCTGGTCTGAAGGACCCCACTCATGCCAGTTGGGCTGAAGAACCTTGTGAGGAGCTGACTTGCCAAAGAATGCAGTTTCTGCATTCTGAGGGTTCCATCCTGCTTGCCCTGGCCAATCAATGATCCCAATTTTCCATTGTCTCATCCTCCACAATCTCCTTAAAAATGCTAGCTCAGAACTCCTTGGGGAGATGAATTTGAGGTTATCCTTCCATCTCTTCACTTGGCACCCCAGAATAATTAAATTCTTTCTCTGCTGCATGCCTGTTGCCTCAGTGTAATTGGTCTGTTACTGTGCAGCGGGCATACGAACCTGTTGGTCTTATAACAGATTTTGTTATAGGAGCTAGTCAAGAGCCTCTTGTGGACATTTGGCTCAGTGCCCCCCTTTCCATTAGGATGGATGCAGAGACAAGCCAAGTGGCCAGTCAGTTCCACTCAACTAGGGGCTATCTCTGGTATATTGCCTATTACGGATCTTGTGACCTCCTTGGAGAACTTATGGCCTCTCAGAAGGTCTTCTTGCTTTCTTGGAAGTCTCATGGCCTCCTTGAAGATCTTGTGGTCTTCTTAGAGACCTCTTTCAATGCCCTGTCAAACCTCCCTAGAAATAGGAAGGACCTTGTTTGAGGGGATTTCTATTCACTTGGAAAGAGAACAAAGGGCATTGCTTGGGATAAATACTCTTGATTTCGAAACCTGATTTGGAACTTGATTTTGGAAGGGCTTTTTATTTATCTTTGTCCTATTATGTATACTTACAGCTATGGAGGAAATCCCCCAAAGGGATTACTAGCAGAAGTTCAGCAGCCCAACTCAGGGAACTCTTTTTTTTTTTGGTATGGCTAGTAACATTTGGTTACCCCTGAAGGAATTGCTACTGGAAGTTCTGCCAGCCTAACTCAGAGTGACCATCTGTTCTTCCATCCTTCCCAGAGACCACCTATTGAACTTCCAGCGGGGGTCATTCTTCCCCACCTTGAGTGCATCAATGGTGCTAGAGGCCAACAGGAACACATTTCAGCCTTGCCACATCAAACGTGGGCACTGAGCAGAGTGACTAGTACCTGTGTTTTGGTGCATGTGCATCTTGACTGAAATGGGGAATGTTGATTTGATTCTCTCAAGTAGCCTTTTGGGCTTCAACCTGCAAACTTCAGAAGTGTTTGTTTATAAGCGCAGGAAACAAACAAAAGACTGATTTTCTTTTGTAATACTTCCTGGCCACAATACATGCTGGATTCAGGCAAACGTTAGTCATTAAAAAGCTCCCTCAATTATAATAACAATACTATCGTACAGTTTGATTTGTTCTATAAGAGGAAAGAGAAGTGAGAAGAGATCCCTTATGTATAATGTTTTATGCTGCTTTGGCAAAATAAACCAACGCAAAAGAAATGCAAAATCATGGTTCAGCAAAGTCAGTTTGGCTGACTGACAAGAAAAAGATAATGATGTGTTGGTGGTTCAACTAAATAAGCATACAGTTCTCGCAGCATTCTTACCTTATGTGGAAGCTGCAGCTGCTCTCCTGGCCCATAAGCTGGAGTCCTCACCCCCAGAGGTCAGGAGTCAGGAGCAACAGAAGTGGTCTTTCCCTCTCAATCCTAACAGGAAACTCTGCTCAATAAGGATGCCACTTAGGCTCGGGAGGACAATTCCCCTTACAACTACTCATCAAAGATGTTGATGCTGCTTACAGGCCAAGCTATGGGATTTGTTTGGATCCACTCTCCATTTTCTACCTCTGACTTGTTTAATTGGAAAAACAACATGCCCACATATCAGGAAGATGCAAAGTATATAGAGAATCTGTTCTCAATATTTGCTGCTCACAACCCCACATGGACAGATGTCCAAAATCTTCTTAACACTTTTTTAACCTTAGAGAATCAGAGAATGGGTTTAAGAAAAGCTCAAGAGGAAGCCGACTGAAGGCATGCTGACTCTCCCAGGAATCCAGCAAGAGCAACAGCCCAAGTTGCAGTGTCACCATTAATCCAAGATTGAATGTAAGCAGTAGAGACAGACCTAAGCTTGAACACAATTGGGATTGCATTTTGGCTGGTCTGTGGAAGGGAGTGCCTGACCAAAGAAACCTCAGGAAGGTCCAAGAATTTAGACCGAGACTTAATGACAGTTTCCCAGAGTTCTTAAAGTGGGGTTTAGAAGGCTTTGACAATACATAGATATTGATCCAGAAGACCCAGACAATTTTAAAATGGCATACATAATGTTTATTAGTCAAAGTGTCAGATTCTTGGAAAAAGCTGAAAAAGGTGGACAAGTCTTTATGAATGTCTTTGTCTTCATTGATGAATATTGTTTTCAATGTGTTTACTTATCCAGGGAAAGAAATGGAAAGAAAAATGAAAAATGAAGAAACAGCTGACTTGCTCACTGGGGCTTTGACTCAAGGAGTCCCTAGACTGTGACAGGGACCCCAGCAAGCACACCATCCAAGGTAGGACCACCTTGGCCCCAAACTATCAATAAAACGGTTGTCTCACTGCAGGTCCCAAACAGTGTGCATATTCAAAACAGAAAGATGACTGGAAAACGATTGCTCATGCCTCAAAAGCCCGATGCTACAAAAAGTTAGCCTTCAGTCTACCTAATGCCCCAGATGGCTAAAGGGCTTGAAGCAGATCGGGAAGAATGGAGCAGAGGGCTTCCTCCTGACCTAAGCATTACCCTCTATATTTCCCATATGGTACCTTGGGTAGCAATGACAATAGGAAATCAGTATTTTCAAGTATTTTGTAGATGCCAGTACTGCTTATTCAGTATTGAACACTCAGTTGTCCAAACTTTCTTTAGAGTTTATAAAAGTGACTGGGGCCTTTGGAATGATCCTGATATTACTTCTCCAAATTTGTGCTTTTAACTAGGACAAACTCATTTAAAAGCTGGTTTCTTATACATGCCTGAATGTCCTATTCCTTTGTTGGGACAAGATTTCCTGGCCAAATTAAATGCTTAATTACCTTTTCTCTGGATTGGATGAACATGCAGGGGCCCCCAGAAGAAGTCTGTGCTCTTCAGATATCCCTGTTGCAAAGATAAGTTCTTAAAAATGCCCCATCCCTGAAGAGGTAATCTAAGACAGGGGTCCCCAACCCCAGGCCATGGATCAGTACCAATCCACTACCTGTTAGGAACTGGACCACACAGCAAGGTACGAGCATTATCACCTGAGCTCTACCTCTTGTCAGAACAGCGGTAGCATTAGCTTTTCACAGGAGTGCAAACTCTATTACGAACTGTGCATGCAAGGAATCTAGGTTGTGTACTCCTTATGAGAATCTAACTAATGCCTGATGATCATAGATGGAACAATGTCATCCTGAAACCATCACCACCACCCTACTCCCCACTCCCATCTGTGGAAAAATTATCTTCTATGAAACCAGTCCCTGGTCCCAGAAAGGTGGGGGACCACTGCTCTGAGAGGTGAGTCTAGAAACAGGCAGATGAGGCCAAGGAAAGTGAAAACTGCACCCCCAATGTGAGTCAAGGTTATGTGAGAGTAATACTGACAAACCTAACACAGTACCCTAGGGAAGAGCAGGCACAGTGGGGCATTTAGCCTATATTGTTTGCCTTCTTATAATATGAGCTCATCAGACCTTGTCAGATCCTGTGCAATATGCCTATTATGCCAGTAAGGAAGCCTGGACCTAAAGAATACACATTTGTACAGGATTTGAGGGTCAATAAGCATATTATAGAAGACATCCATCCAGTGGTTCCCAATCCTTACCTGCTACTCATGACATTGACTGGTGAGTTTTGCTGGTTTTCAGCCTTAGAGCTAAAAGATGTCTTTTTCTGTATTCTCCTGAATCCAGAGTCCCAGTAACTATTTGCCTTGGAAATTGTTATACTGTTATAGCATGTTCTAAAGTCTAACAGTTGTACTGTTGGACAGTGCTTCCCCATGATTTCAAAAACCCTTCAACTCTCTTTGGGAAAATACTTGCTAAAGACCTCTGGGTCCTCCAATTGAAACATGAGACTTTGTTACAGTATGTTGATAACATAATAAGAGCCCAAACTACTAAGACAGACTTCTGACTAGAACACCATATTGACTTTACATTTCCTGGCAGAAGAGGGATACAAGGTCTCTGTTAGGCTGTTTTGCATTGCTATAAAGGAATATCTAAGACTAGGTAACTTATAAAGAAGGGAAGTTTTACTTTGGCCCATGGTTCTACAGTCTGGACATGAAGTATAGAGCTGGCATCTGCTTCTGGTGAGGACTTCAGAAAGCTTCTATCCATGGCAGTAGGTGAGGGTGGAAGCAGGTGTATCACATGGTGAGAGATGTCCCTTTCATTTAGACATCCTTGAATTTTCAGAATGTCTTCCCTTACTCTTAAAGCTTTAATCACCCATTTGTTCCTATGTTTGCTGTCACAATGTTTAGAATAGCACGCTAATACCGTAGACAAACTGTCTCAGAGTACTGCTACTGAAGAAAACCTGTCAAACTGTTGGATCTGTCAGAAATCCCCCAAGATCATTCACAGTACATATTTTTCATTAGTGGTACTGACCACTGACTTCTCAGATGTCCACAATCACATTGTGGTTCACTGTCTGTGAATAATGGAGAGTTTTGTTTCTTCTTTTCTAATCCTCTTATCTTTCATTTCTCTCTCTCTCTCTCTCTCTCTCTCTCTCTCTCTCTCCTGCATTGCCTGGGATCTTCAGACAAGGTTTGATAGGAATGATTATAGCACATGTCTTTATCTTGTTTATATTTTCAATTGGATGGTTTTAGTGTTTTTTCTTTACCTGTGATTAGGTTTATCAGACTAAGGAACTTGTATGTCAGAAGGCTTTTTTGCTTTTTAATAAAGACTGGTACTATGTTTTGAATGTGTCCTTTCCAAATGACCTGTTGAAACTTAATCCCCATCGTGGTGGTATTAAGAGGTGGCACCTGTGGAGAAGTGACTACGACATGAAGATGCTCTGCCCTCATCAATGAATTAGTGTTTTATAAAAGGACTAGAGGGAACTAGTTTAAGGCCCTTCCTTCCCTTACTACAAGTGAGGATACAGCATTCAAGGTGACATCTTAGAAACAGAGACTGGGCCCTCAGCACACACGGAACCTCCTGACACCTTAAATTGGACTTTCCATCCTCTAGAACTGTGAGAAATAAATTTCCATTCTCTATAAATTATACATGCTGAGGTGTTTTTTATAGTAACACAAACAAACTAAGACAACTGGATATTGGATTTTCTTAAATGAATTCTGTGAATATATTGAGATCACAATTTTATCCTCATTGTGAATAATATTAAATATGCTAATGTAAAAGTAGTAAAATAGACGAACGTTTAATTTAAAATAGTCAAATAGTTTGATTAATAATTCTCCAATCTTTAATTTGAATACTATTAATGTAATTTAATATATATTTTTTGCTGATAAAATATTATAATTTTGCATTTGTGCTGATAAATAAAAATTTACTTGTGTGTTTTTTCTCAGATATTTAATTTCTAGTTGAATTTTTAAAACCTCATAAAACAAATTGTGTGTATTCTTTCATTTTCTGTTTTCTAAAACAGGCCGTTTAAATTTGTTTGTAAACTCTCTGGGTCTGGTGTTTATTTTTGTGGTTTGTTTGAAGCAGCTGATTTGCTTACTCTAATGGTTATAGGTCTATTTAGATTTCCATTTTTTTCCCCAGGGGACCAATGTCAGAAAGGATATTGTTTTTTAAATTCAATTTTGATAAGTATTTTTCACTGTGGATTTTGTTTTTATTAGACTGAATTTTCAAAGTTATTTGCATAAAAATAATTAATGAATAAATAATTGAGGAAGAAAAAATATAAGCAACACAATTTAGAAAACAAATAGTAAGATGGTTAAATTGAAATATATCAGATACTCCATTCAATATGAATATTGTAAATACCTCAATATAAATATAAAGATGCTACTTGTAAAAGAATAAATCTTAAATTTAAAAAATGCAGAAAGGGTAACAGAAAAATTTGAAAAATGTATATCATACAAACATGAACTAGAATACAGTTAGTACAGACACACTAGCATCAAACAGGGCAAGAAGCAGAGATAAAGGCAGATATTTAATGGTGATTAGTGACATCATCAGGAAGATATAATATAATAATATTAAACTTAAAGCTACCAAATTAAATAGCTTAAAATAGTGTAAAAATTGACAGATCTAGTGGAGAAAGAAAAATCCATAATCATATTTGGAGATTTAACCATGGGTCTTGCAGGGTAACATAAGGACCAAGATTCAGCAAGGATGCATGAGCTCTGAACAACACATTTAATCATGCCGAGTTGACAGCCAAATTTGTAAATAAAAAATACTGTATCAGCAACTGATATATATGCATGATTTCCCACACACGTTGAAAATTCACCAAATAGGCCAAACCCTGGATCATAAAACAAGTTGCAACAAATTTCAGACAATGCAACATATAGAGTATGTTCTTTACTATAGTAGAACTGAGCTACAAATTAATCATAATATAATTATTAACAAATATTATTTAAACAACCCAGAGGTTAAGACATAATCACAATGGAAATTAGAAAATATTTTGAACTGAATTATAATGACAACATTGCATAACAAAACTTGCGGATCCAGCTAAAACCATAGTTGAAGGGAAATTTATATTCATTTATTAGATAAGGGGAACCACTTGAAATTAATCCAAGAACCCATTACAAGATATTAGAGAAAAAAAGAGTAATTAAAGCCAACATAGGAAAAGAACAATAACTAAATTGAATCAAGGAAATGGGGAGGGGGGAAGCTGAAAAGGATGAAATTAAAAAGTTAATAGGAAGTATCAACAAAGCCAAAAAATGGTTTTCAGGGAGGACAAATAAAATGATGCCTAACTGGCAAGGCTGGTAAAGAGAAAGGACATTTAAAAAGCAAGTAATGTCTGGGATGAAGGAGAGTATCATTATAGATCCTGCGGATACTGATCAGGTAACAAAATAGTATTATGAACAACTTTATCCTAATAAATATAAAAATATAGAAGAAAGAATATTTACAGGAAAACAAAACTTCCTAAAACTGACACATAAAAGAGAGAAAATTTAAATGCTCCCACACATATTAAAGAAATAGAATCTACCTTTCACCTATTGGAGAGGTGAGGAGACAACTCCAGACTCAGGTGCTTCCCCCAGTAAATTTAAAATAAAATCTTATTTTGAATTAATTCTAGACATGTAGAAAATTATAAAAAATATTACAGAATTCTGTGTGCAATTTATCCAGGTTTCTCAAATAGTGAGATCTCACTATTGGTGAATTTTTACCAAATATTAAAAAAAAATCCCAGAAAGTCATCTTGATTCAATATCTAACAAGGACAATACATGTAAGGAAACTACAAACCAATCTCTCTGATTCGAAAATCTTAAACAAAATATCCTTAAAAATCGTCTCAGCCCAAAAACTCCTGAAACTGATAAGCAATTTCAGCAAAGTCTCAGGATATAAAATCAATGTGCAAACATCACAAGCATTCCTATACACCAATAACAGACTTAAAGAAAGCCAAATCAAGAACTAACTGCCATTCACAATTGCCACAAAAAGAATAAAATACCTAGGAATACAACTCACAAGGAACGTAAGGGACCTCTTCAAGGAAAACTACACACCACTGCTCAACGAAATAAGAGAGGACACAAACAGATGGAGAAACATTCCATGTTTATGGTTAGGAAGAATTAATATCGTGAAAATGGCTATACTACCCAAAGTAATTTACAGAATCAATGCTATCCACATCAGGCTACCATTGACTTTCTTCACAAAACTGGAAAAAACCACCATGAACTTCATATGGAACCAAAAGAGAGCCCACATATCCAAGTCAATTCTAAGCAAAAAGAACACAGCGGGGGGCATCACACTACTGGATTTCAAACTATACTACGAGGCTACAGTAATCAAAACAGCATGATACTGGTACCAAAATAGAGATATAGACCAATGGAACAGAACAGAGGCCTCGGAGGCAACACGACATATGTACAACCATACAATCTTTGGTATACCTGACAAAAACAAGCAATGGGGAAAGGATTCCCTGTTTAATAAATGGTGTTGGGAAAACTGGCTAGCCATGTGCAGGAAGCAGAAACTGGACCCCTTCCTGACACCTTACACTAAAATTTTTTTTTTTTTGGGGGGTGCGGAGGAGGGAAGGAAGGCAGGGAGGGAGGGAAGGAGGAAGGTAGGGAGGAGGGAAGGGATGAAGGAAGGAAGGGAGGG
>CAUYOR010163697.1:0-11333 GCA_963573925.1 Callimico goeldii
GGGGAGTTGGGAAGAGATAGCATGGGGAGAAATGCCAGATATAGGTGAAGGGGAGGAAGGCAGCAAATCACACTGCCACGTGTGTACCTATGCAACTATCTTGCATGTTCTTCACATGTACCCCAAAACCTAAAATGCAATAAAAAAATTGTGTTCCTTAAAAAAAGCATTCTTCTCAAGTTACTGAGGCCTCTAAACTAGCAGAACCCAGAAACCCAAGAAAGGGAACCAAGCTATGAGTAGAACTTTATAACGTAAGATTCTTGTATTACTTGTGGCTCTTTCAGATAAAGATTTGGTGAAGTCATGAAACTTGTCATATGTTAGTATATTGGTTACAAGCAGCTAAAGTAAAATCACTTTAAAGCAATATGGTTCTCTTATCTGATTATAACTCTCAAAATGTTAACAAATTAATCTTCTCAAAAGATAACTCTAATGTTGGGGTATGTGTGTTATTATTTTCTTTAAATCTTTCACTTGTTGAATTCCAATTACTTTTCCAGGGGATGGAAACATAGAGGTGAACAAAGCAGGCAGAGACCCTTCTTTCACAGAAAATAACATTTTCATACTAGTAAGGGGACATTTAAAAAATCTGTAAGTAAATGAATAAATCTATATCAAGTCAGTAAGGAATAAGTACAGAAATGAAAGCACAGTAAGAAAGACAGGAGTATCAAAAAGGGGGATGCTGTTTTTATGGAGGAGTCAAGGAACACATCAATGATCTGGACCATTTAAAGAGAGACCAGAAGGGAGCAAGGAACAAGTCATGCAGATAGATGGGAAAAGCCAATTCCAGGCAGAGGAAACACAAAGGCAAAAGTCCTGAGGCAAGAGGGACTTTGGGGTACCTGGGGAAGAGCAAGAAGGACAGAGAGGCAGAGGTAGAATAAGAGGAGTAATTTCTTAGAATCTTTTTCTAAGAGAGGTATGGTCAAACATAACTTCATGTTAATGTCAATTGCTATAAAGTCCAGCAGAAATTCTTTGCTGAACTTCTGTGTCTCAGCTTTTCATTTATAAAATGGGTATGATAATAGCACTTCATAGGTTGTTGTCAGGACTGAATGATTTGTGAAATGTAAAGTATAACTAAAAGTGTATCACTAGCACAATAACTAGCCATTTATAGTTTACTCTGTGCTAGTAAATGACCATCTTTTTATTGATACTAGTATCAATAATTGCATTTTTAAGGCTAATTTTTTTTGCACTGACCATTAATTATTAGGGGAGTTACCTTATACATGTTATTAAGACATTGGGTAGGGTTATGGATCAAGCACAGAGGTTCATATCATCAAAGTCTTATAAGAAAGTTTAAAATATATTAAAAATTGGAGCTTGAAATGTAGTAACTTAATCTGGACATAACAGGAGTATGATATCATATCAATATACTCACTTAAATGTTTCTTTATTTTTGTCAATCTTAGTTTCCTGTCTTCATGACAGCACAGAATTCTTGGATGTTGGCAATGTCTTTCACATTCATTTCCAGCATGAGGTCTGAATTGATTCCTTGTTTCTCAATTATAACCATCACGGAATCAAGATTAATAACCTGCTTGGTGAGTTTTGTCCACCTTGGAATCTGGAGGCTTTGTACTCACTGTGGCCTGTCAGGCTCTGAATCGTTCTTTCTACATGCTCCAGCAGTGAGGTCAAGGACTGCCTGCCTTAGGGCTGCCCTTGCCGGGTTGCATTATTTCTTCCCCTCTCCCAGGCATTATTTATCATGGTTGAGGAGAATCTGAGAGTGGATTTAAAATTTTCTGATATATCCCCTGTGCTTAGAACAATGTCTGGCACATTAGAGATACTCAGTAACTATTTGTGGAATCAATAAAAATAGAATAGACACGATGGACAATGTTGGTCCCTCCTAAACAGACTGCTGTTGAAGCATGGCTGAGGAAGAGCACCTGTCCACTCTGCTCCCCTGCAAGGCTGGGTTCCACCTCCACCACCCACATGAAACATGCACATTTGTGATTGGCCCCTTCACCTCAGGGAAGAGGATATCTGGGATAGGCTTTACTTTAGACATGAGGTTTTTGTGACCATCATATTTGGTTCTACTAGATACAACCAAGTTGAGTACAGCTTGTGATTTAAAAAAAATCACACTGGAAGAATTTTTACTTCTGGACCTACTGATCATTCCCTCAACATTCCTCCAGGAAATTTTTATTGGGGGCCCATTCTGAATTAGATGCAGACCTAACTAACGTAGCACTGTAGAACTTTCAATCTAATTAGCGTAAACACCGCCAAAAACCATTGCACCAAAACCAGAAGTGCCACAAGAATAGTATCCTATGTACCATATGATGTCAAGTACGATGACTAATTTTCACTGGAGAGAACAGAAAGGCTTCAGAACAGAGGTAGGGTTCTCGATCATAGAAGGAATGAAGAATATTTCAATAGGCAGAGTGGATATGTGTTAATATATACCGCAATTATAAAAACAATACCACACCGTCTGTTTCATTATTAATGCAGTATCCAGTTATTCCTTTGATTTCTTGTTTGGGTGTCCTCCAAAACCATGATCATGAGCCACTTTAATAAAGAAACATTTATAGGTAAAAAACCTAATTGGCTTATAAGGATGACTCAGGGCACATGCTGAGTCAGCATTAGAGGATTTGGTGGAGATACTGCCCTTTATTTTGTAGTTTCTTTGCCAAACACAGTCACTCGTCCCACACAGCAGATGTTTGACATTCACTCTTTCTCAGTTAATAATCATATTTACTTATTATAAAAGTGACCCGGGTGTGGTGGCTCACACCTGTAATTCCAGCACTTTGGAAGGATGAGGCAGGAGGATCTTGTGAGGCCAGGAGTTTGAAACCAGCCTGGGCAACACAGCGAAGCCTCCATCTCCACAAAACATAAAAATAAACGAAGTAGCTGAGTGTGGTGACATGGGCCTGTAGTCCCAGCTACTCAGGAGGCTGAGGTGGGAGTATCCCTTCAGTCCAGGAGTTCGAGGCTTCAGTAAGCTATGACTGTGCCACTGCACTCCAGCCTAAGCACAGTGCAAGGCCTTGCCTCTCTCTAAAAACCAAAACAAAAACTACCATCTTCCTTTGAGAATGTTTTCAAATATATGTCTCCTAACGAAGAAGGGTGAAGAATATGATGACTACTTAATCTTTTTGAAAAATATTTAGAGGGAGGATGATGTTGAGTGATTTTTCCAAATTCCCTTTCCATAGTATTGCCCATTTATCAGGTAATACTTATGGATTGCTTATATGTGACAGCACAGGTGACAGGAAAGGTATTCTTAGTAGAGTTGATAAATGTTACTAATATATACTCTATTAACTATAAATGCAGTTTTTCCCTCCAAACATGATATGATGTGTGATCCAACATTTAGATAAATGCTTTGTTTTGGTTGCGCCTTCCCCCACCGAGTTGATCAGTCCCATGACTTAAGGAGCACTTAATGGTAAGAAGCAGGTAGCATGGTTAGGGGACGTGCAATCAATTAGCATCTAATGAGCACCTGCCATGTGTAGGGGACTGTTTAATGGCTGTTTTGAGTAATTTATTTAGTTTGCTGAAAGTGACAATCAGTTGAAGACAGAAAAGAGTAGGGGCAGTTTTAAAGTTAAGCACAAAATGTATTGAATGAGAGAAGGAGGCTGGAGGAAGACGGCTGACAAAACAAGTTGAAGTCCTGAGCCCTGACTGGAAGGAATTCAAAGTGTCCACCTGAGAAATGTCTAATTAAACAAAAACAGAGAACCTGCTACCTGCGGGAGGGTGAGTGAGGTGACTTTTCCTCTAAGTCGCTCCGCCTGCCCCGCTGCAAGCCAAAAGGGCGGCCTACGCGGCCCCTCGCACTGCGTTGGGACAGCATCAGGCGGGAGCAGCTGACGGCCGCGTTCCGCGAGCCAACAAGCAGCCGCCCCCACCTGCCGCGGTCGCTGGCCCCGCCCCCCGGGCGCGCGGGCCAATGGGCTGGGCTCCAGGGGGCGGGGCGGGCGGCAGGCGCGTCCGTGGCGGTAGCTGCAGGGGTGGCCGCAGCTGTGTGGTGGTGGTGGCTGTGGCTGCGGTTTGGCCGGGCGTCCGCGGGTCGTGGGGCATGGGGACGGCGAGTTCCAGCCCTCGGCGGCGGCGGCGACGGCCGTAGGTGTGGGGCAGGAGTTCGTGTCCGGGACGCGGGATGGAGCGCCTTGGTGAGTGTGGGGAGATGGCGCTCGCTCCGGCCGTGGAGGTTGTGGCTCTGGGCTGGTGTCGCCCACGCTAGCGCCTGCGAGTTGACGTTCAGGGTCTGGGAGGTCCGCGGTGTGGCCCCGAGCGGAAGCGGTTGCGGGCTGCGCTGGGGACCGGTGCCCGCGGGCCCGGACTGGAGCCCTCGGGAAGGGTCTGGCTGGGTCGAGGGGCGCGCGGGGCGAGACCGGGGCGGACGAGCGGGAAGACGCGGGCCGGCGCTGCGAGTTTGCCTCAGATCCCAGGTGAGCGCCCTAAGTTGGGCGACGCCAGCGGGCAGGCGGGGAGAAGCTGGCCGGGTGTACCTTCCTCCCCTTCCAGGATTCCCCCGAGCGTGTCTCAGCCCCGCTCCCTTTGCTGGCCACCCGTCCTCATCGCCTTACTGCGGAATTCAGGGGCTCCTTTACCCTTCCCCCATTGCTTTCCTTCACTGGGTCTTCAAGTCCGTCTTTCTCACTGGGGATCCTTGGAAGTTTGGTGACGTTTTCTGAAATTACAGTCTGACACGTGCAAAGGCTGAGTAGAACAACAGACATCTCCTGTTCGGTATTTACTTTTTCTTACGGTAGTTCGCCTCACCTAGGCGGTGGCTGTTTATTACTTTGGGGGAGGGAGACCGAAGGTTTCAAACACCGTCTCTCCCAGTGCCCCTTCTGGAGCGTCTCTGTCATCTGTCTCTCTCCCCGCTCATTACTGCCAGGTCTTGCCTTTCCACCTTTTCCCAGCCATGGCTCTAGTGCAAGTCGTGTGCTCTGCAAAATAGGAATGACAAGCTGGGAGATTGCAGCTACCATTAGGAGAGCGGACCCCTGTGCATTTGTTTCCCTAGGTGTCCCGGGACCCGGTCTGTGATAGAAACCTGGTGTTCCCGGGGAGGGTCTTGATTGGCTTTGGCTTAAACAGAGCAGCCAAGGACGTTCTTCCCTTGTCTTTCAGCCCTTTTGTTATCTCCAGAGTTTATCTCACCTTTTCACCACCACCTCTCTTTAGAGACAAAGGGTGGCGTTCCACATTGTTTTTGGATCTTTGACATCCTCTGTTTTCTATAGATGGATCTTTTTCTGGGCGGGGGTGGGGAGGGGAATATTAGGAGGTGTTTTATGAAGCTCCAAGTAGCTTTTCGTTCTACATTTACCTTTTTCCTTATTATTCTTTGGGAATTAGCTCTGTTTCCTCCTTACTCAGTTTGGGAGAGGAGAGTCCCCTTTGAAGAAAAATACTTCAAAATTAGACATGAAAGTGAATATTCAGAATGAGTGAATCACAACAAAATTATGGGAGTCTTGGAGATTAGGTCCTTTTGCGTAGTGTTCTTTACGAAATTTGCCAGAAATGTCTATTTCAAAATGCCTCTTGATTGTGGGAACTGTGTGAGAAACCCTGATGCCATAGCTTTATTAGCTTTACAGTATATACAATTCTTGTCTCATGATTCTGAGAAAAGTTTAAGAGTGAACTTGAAGTTAATAGGATAGGCCTGAGTAGAAAATGTTTCAGTCCCTTAATCAGCAAGAAATAGAACTTTGGCTAAGATGAAGAAAAGCACCGGTCGAGAACTTATAGTGGTTGGTCATTACTGCTCCCCTCACCTCCTTAAAATAGAATATCCACCTCAGTTATAAGCACCTTCACTTCCCCACCTTTAAAGGCTCTTGACCTAGGAACATGGGCTTTTATAGCTACTGCTCTTGGTCCCAAGGGATTAGTGCCACATTGAACAAAGTTCATGCCCTGAAGTCATCTTGAAGAATTTTCATTCTTGTACCACTTATTCACTCAGCATTCACTAAGAAAATTTAGTCTGATCCCATTTTGTGGTAGACAGTCCTGTAGAACCTTTGCATCTTGCGTAGCAATAGACAATACTGATGGGGCCTAAGGTATAATATGAGTTTCCCAAGTATGTTGAATGTCCTATGGGAAAGTAGAGGGATGCTTTGTTTTTAGTGAAGGAAATGAAAGGCTTCTTGCAATTCCCTCCACAACTACACCAGAGCCGCATTCCTAGGCACCTTCCTAGGCACCACTGGAATTCTTTTGTTATTTAAGATCAGGTTCGTATTTTCTAGAATTTTATGTAAATGGAATCATACCATAGATATATAGTGTGTGTGTGCCTGGCTTCTTTCATTTAGCTTAATGCTTTTGACATTCATCCATGATATTTTGCTATGTTGTGGATATTTAATGTTAAATAGTATTCCATCATAAGGCTGTACCACAGTTTGTGTATCTGTTGATGGAGATTGGGTTTTGCTTTTGACTATCATGAAAAAATTGCTATGCATTTGTTTGCAAGTTTAGGGGTGAATATATGTTTTCATTTCTTTTGGATATATATAAAAGGAGAATTACTGGGTTGTATGTTCAGTGTACATTTACCTGTGTAAGAAACTGCCAGGCTGTTCACAAAGTGATTGTATGCCTTGAATAGAAGCATGCATTACAGTTATAGTTGCCCTACATCCTCACCAACAGTTAGTATTTCAGTCTAGCTGAAATTAAAATTTCTTGTGACTATTCAGTGGTATCTCACAGAAGTTTCAATTTGCATTTCTCTGATACTAATGGTATTGAGGAATATTTTATATACTTATTGTCCAGTTGTGTATCTTTTTTTGTGGAGCGTATGTTCACCTCATACTTATTATTTTATTGAGTTTCTTGTTTTATTTTTATTGAATTGTAAGAGTTCCTGATATATTTGGTTACAAATCCTTTGTCAGATATTTTCTTCCAGTTTGTGGCTTGCATTTTATTTCAACACTGTCTCTCAAAGAGAAGTTTTAAATATTTTTGTTCAATTGTTTGTTAGTATATAGAAATAAAATTGATTATAGTATATTGACTTTGTATTCTGTGACCTCGCTGTATTCATTTATTAGATGTAGTAGCTTATTTATAGGCTTCTTAAGATTTTTTTAGGTACACAAACACATCATCTCTGAGTATTTTACTACTTGCTTTTTAAATCTGAATGCATTTTATTTCTTTCTCTTGTCTACTGTACTAGCTAAGACCCTCAGTAACAATATAATCCTAATCTTAAGGAGAGAACCTATAGGTTTTTTGTAAATGCCTTTTATCAGATTGAAGAAATTATCTTCTATTCCTACTTTGTTGACTGTTTTAATCATGAATGGGCATGGAATTTTGCCAGATGCTTTTTCTGCATTTTTTGAGATGATCACATGGTTTTTCTCTAGTGAATGTTAAATTAAGCTTGTATTCATTGGACAGACCCTTCTTGGGCATTATGTATTATCCTTTTTATATATTGTTGGATTTGACTTGCTAATACTGTGTTAAGAAATTTATTCTGTGTTTGTGTGTGTGTGTGTGTGTGTGTGTTTGTGTGTGTGTGTGTGTGGTAATGTCTTTGGTTTTGGTATCAGGGTAATGCTAGCCTCATAGAATGAGTTGGAAGTGTTCTTCTCTTTTCTATTTTCCAAGAGTTTGTATAGGATTATTTTATCTGGTTCAGTGAATTTTATCAGTGAAGCCCATGTAGGTGTACAGTTTTCTTTGTGAGAAATTTTGAATAATGAATTCAATTACTTAATACATGTAGGGCTATTCTCACATTTTGTTTCTAGTACAAGATAGTCATTTGTGTCTTTCAAGGAATTTTTTCATTTCATCTGAGTTGTTAAATTTGTTGGCATCAAGTTTGTAACATTCCCTCATATTCTCCTATCCTTGTATCTGTAGGGTCTGTACTGATGCCTTTTTTTCATTCATATTAGTGATTTGTGTTTTCTCTATTTCTTGATCAGTCTAGCTAGATATGTATCAATTTAATTGATCTTGTCAAAGAACCAGCTTTTGGTTACATTGATTTTTCTCTATTGTCTGTTTTCTAAATCATTTATTTCTGTTCTTATCATTATTTACTTCCTTCTGCTTACTTTGGGTATAATTTGCTCTTTGTTTTCTAACTGCTCAAAGTAGAAGCTTAGATCATTGACTTTAGACTCTTCTCTTTTACAATAAAGCTTCTAAAACTGTATTTATCTAAATATGACTTTTACTGTGTAATCTCCACATTTTGAAATGAATTTTCCTTTTCATTCAGTTCAAAATATATTAAAATTTCCCCTTGTGAAAATTTGACCCATTGGTTATTTTAAAATTATTTTTTATAATTTACAAATATTTGGGGATTTCCTGGTTATCTTTCTGTTATTAGTTTCAAATTTAATTTTGTTTTGGTCAGAGTACATACACTGTGATTTCAGTCCCCTTAAGTTCATTGGGACTTGTTTTATCATCCCATATATGGTCGATCTTAGTGACTATTCCATATACATTTGAAAAGAATGTATATTCTTCTGTTTTTGGGTGGAATTTTCTGTAAATGTCTATCAGGTCAAGTTGATTGATAGTGTTATTCAAGTCTTCTATGTCCTTAATGATTCTTAATGATTTTCTGTTATTCTGTCAACTACTGAGAGAAGAATGTTGAAGTCTTAAATGTTATTGGATTTGTCTATTTTTCCATCCATTTCTCTCTTTTTTTTCATATTCTGGACCTCTTTTAAGGTACAAATACTTTCAGGATTGTTGTCATTATGATGAAATGACTCATTCATCATTATGAAATGTTGCTCTTTATCCTTGGTAAAATTCTTTGTCTGATACCTATGCTATAGAACTACTTTGGCTTTCTTAGTATTAGTATTTGCATGGTGTATCTTTTTCTGTGGTTTACTTTCCATATATCTGTGTCTTTATATTTCAACTCTGTGTTTTAATAGGCAAAATATAGTTGGGTCTTTCTTTTTTACTCACTCTGAGAATCTCTGCCTTTTTATTGAGCTGTTTAGATTATTTATATTTAATGTAATTATTACTATGATTGGGTTTAAGTCTGTTTATTCTGCTGTTTGTTTTTTAATTTGTTCCATTTGTTGTTTCCTTTTTCTTGTCCTGCCTTCTTTTTTTTGTGGCGGGGGGGATAATTTGAAATTCTATTTATGTCCACTATTGACTTATTTAACTTTATCTCTGGAGATTTTGGTATATATTTTTAACTTACAGTATATCTTCAAGTAATATTACACTACCTATAATGTAAGAACTTGACTGTATACTTTTGTTTCCTCCTCCTTTATGCTATTGTCATACATTTTGATTCTGTGTATGTTATGAATGTCACAACATATTGTTATTACTTTTGTTTTAAACATCAGCTTTAAAAAATGTGCCTGTTTTGAAGCTTTGTTGGGGTGTGTCTAGAGTACAGTTTTCATTAGAGCTAGGTTAGATGTACTATGAGGCATGCCCTGGGATCTCCCCCGGGGTGTTCACTAGGTCTCTCTACTCTGGCTGATGAAAACTCGGAGTTCTTCCAGCCCTGTGGAAAACCTGGGAATTGTCCATCTATAGCTTTCTGGAAATACTTGCCAATCCTTGTGGCGTTTTGCTCTATACATGTGCATCTTAGTGTTCAGCAAGATAATTAAGAAATTCCCTATGTAAATTTCTGTAGCTCTTTTTCTTTCTATATCCTTAGTCTCTGGTACTCTGTCCTATAGATTCTAGTGACTCCAGTCTCCTGGAACGAGTATCTCTGTCTCTTCAACTTGTCAAGAGTGCCGTGGTCTAGGATGTGAATTTAGGCAGAAAGTTGGGGTAATTGTGGGACTCACCTCATTTGTTTGTGATCCCATCTCTCAGAGATGACAGCCCTGAGCCCAGTGCTGTGTGTAGTTCAGTGTCTGAAAACAGTATATATATTTGTCCATTTTTCTAGTTGTTTACTACAGTGGAACAATATGTCTGTTTTTATTTATTACTGCATTTGATATATCTTTTCTCTTTTTTTTCTTTTTGAGACAGAGTTTTGCTCTTGTTGCCCAAGCTGCAGTGCAATGGTGCAGCCTTAGCTCACTGCAGCCTTCGTCTCCCAGATTCAAGTGATTCTCCTGACTCAGCCTCCCGAGTAGCTGGGATTACAGGCACGTGCCACCACGCCTGGCTAAGTTTTTGTATTTTTAGTAGAAATGGGGTTTCACTATGTTAGCCAGGCTGGTCTCAAACTCCAGACCTCAGGTAATCTGCCTGCCTCAGCCTCCCCAAGTGCTGGGATTATAGACATGAGCCACCATGTCTGGTCACATTCAATATATCTTTTAAGGATATTTTAAGCTAGAGACTTTTCTTTCCATTTTTTTTCCTGCAGTTTATTTGTTGAAGAAATCATATTTATCCTATAAAATGGCCCACAGTCCAGATTTTCCTGGGTATATACTATGGCATAATTTAACACGTTCCTTGGTCTTACAGCTTTTCATAAAGTGTAGTTGGATATAGAACAGGGTGTTTCAACCTTGGCACTATTGACCTTTTGGGCTGGATAATTCTTTGTCAGGGGTGAGGGCAGTCCTATGCATGTAGGATGTTTAGCAGCATCCCTGGCCTCTACTCACTAGATGTCAGTAGACTCCCCCTCCCTAGTTATGACAAAAATGTCTCTACAGGGGATTGCAGTTCCTCATCAGCAACGGAACAAGCCCTGATGGAAAAGGACTGTGTTCCATTATCTGAAGTAGGCTTCAGAAGGTGGATGATAAGAAACTTCTGGGAGTTAAGAGAACTTGTTCTTACCCAATGTAAAGAAACTAAGAACTTTGAAAAAAGGTTTGACAAAATGCTGAAAAGAATAGACAATATAGAGAGGAATGTAAATGAACTAACAGAGTTGAAAAATACAATACGAGAACTTAGTGAAATATGCACAAGTTTGAATAGCTGAATTGATCAAGCAGAAGAAAGGTTATCAGAGGTCGAAGACCAACTTAATGAAATAAAACCACAAGACAAGAATAGAGAAAAAAGGATGAAAAGGAATGAGCAAAATCTCCAAGAAATACGGGACTATGTGAAAAGACCTAATCTACGTTTGATTGGTGTACCTGAATGTGATGGAGAGAATGAATCCAAGCTGGAAAATACTCTTCCGGATATTATCCAGGAAAATTTTCCCAATCTAGCAAAGCAGCACACTATTCAACCTCAGGTAATACAGAGAACACCACAAAGATATTCCTCAAGAAGAGCAACCCCAAGGCACATAATCGTTAGATTCA
>CAUYOR010163698.1:0-20738 GCA_963573925.1 Callimico goeldii
AGTGGATTTCTTTCTTTCTTTTTTTCTTTCTTTCTTTCTTTCTTTCTTTCTTTCTTTCTTTCTTTCTATCTTTCTTTTTTTCTTTCTTTCTTTCTTTCTTTTTTTTTTCTTTTGAGACAGAGTCTTGCTCTGTCACCCAGGCTGGAGTGTAGTGGCATGGTCTTGGCACACTGCAACCTCTACCTCCTGAGTTCAAGTGATTCTCCTGCCTCAGCCTCTTGAATAGCTGGGACGAAAAGCAAACGTCACTGAACCTGGCTAATTCTTGTGTTTTTAGTAGAGACAAGGTTTCACCATGTTGGCTAGGCTGGTCTTGAACTCCTGACCTCAGGTGATCTGCCCACCTGGGCCTCCAAATGTACTAGATTACAGTCCTGAGCCACTGCACCTGGCCTGATTCTTAAACAATACAGATTTGAACTGTGTAGGTTTAATTATACATGGATTTTCTTTTGTTTTTGCCACCCTGAGACATCAAGAGCAACCCCTCACCTTACTTTTTCTCTTTCACTTAGTCAATATGAAGATGACAAAGATGAAGGCCTTTATAATGATCCTCTTTCACTTAATGATTAGTAAATATATTTGTCTTCTTTATTGTTTTCTTAGTAATATTTTATTTTCTCTAGCTTACTTTATGCAAGAATGCAATATGTAATGAATAATATAAGAAGTGTGCTAATTGACTAAGTTTTTGGTAAGGCTTTCAGTCAACAGTAATGATTAGCAGGTTTTTTGAGGCGTCCATATATTTTTTACTTTGTAGGGTGTTGATGCCCCTAAAATCCACGTTGTTCAAGGGTCAACTGCAAAATACTTTTGATGAAATTTGTTTTGCCTGCTACTTTATGAGGTTAATCTGTCCTTATAAGTATCAAAATTCAAGGCTATGAGGTAATAATTTATAAGAGATAATGATAGAATTTTCTTAACTGTATCTGTTTGTCTTTAATTGCATAATATATTACTCAGTTTATTATTTATGCAGTGTCAGAAAATACAGATTATTTTACATAAAGTCATTATATTACTCTCAGAGAGTGTTTCAATTGTGGAATTAAACTAAATTTTCTAATGTATGTTATAGAATACTAGAAAGCATTTAGAGAAATACATAATGGAAACCACTCCCTGCTATCAATAATTCCAAAAGGGTGAAGGCTATAATGAGGCATGTCTGGCTCCCTCTTCCCACAATGGCCTCAACTAGTTTTCAGGTTAATTTTGCAATGCTCTTGGCTAAGAGAAGAGGTCCATTTAGATGGTTGGGTATCTTGGAATTTTATTTTTGGTTTACAATTAGAAACTACAATTTTGGGATACTGTTTAGTAAATGGCAGCATGAGTGACTTAACTAAACAAAAAATAGCTTCCAATATGTGTCTAATATTAATCAAAAAAGTAAATTTGTCATTGGAAAATATGGTTACATTTCAATTAGCTTTTGAAAACAACTATCAGAAATTACTAGTTTGAATTATTATTACTATTGTATCATCTACTACTACATGAAATCCAAGGTCCTTCTGACAAAGGGACTTAACTCCAAATTACGATGGCTTTTGATGAACCTGAAGAGTATTACATACTCCAAAAATAGAATTTGAGAACTATTACCATAAGTTAATTTGTTATCTGATAAAGAGAGCATAAATGTTACTACATCTCCTTAAGTAACAGGAAATATGGATGAAATACATCAAATTCTGCCCTAAGACTTTCTATTGATTTCACAAAAGACATTTCAGTTTAGCTACTCTGATATTAATGTGTGAAACAAATTCAGACATATGCATGTGTTTATCTTAAGTTAAAATGAAATTTATACTAAAAGATTTTCAGTTTATATTTTTGGAAATTGGATAGAAAATTATTTATTGAAAAGTAATATTACTTTAGTGGTTCCCCATATTCATGGATCTGTGCAGTTCCTTCCCATTAAATCTTAGCTGGCCCATGACCTTCTTTAACACAAGGCAGAAGAATCACAGGTGCACCCATTCAGGATCTAAGCTTCAAGGAAGTCTGTTAGATTATAGCTTTTGTGCTCTGGGGAATTCTAGTCACCACATAATAAGTCTGACTATCCCAAGGCCCCATGCTCTATGCTATAGGCAATCCAGCTTGCCCAGCTGGAATCATAAAAAGATAACCAAAATTCCTAAACAGCAGTTTCAGCTGAGTCCTTAGTTGGCAGCCTGCACTAACATTTCAGAAATGTGAGAGAGGCCACATTAGAGGTGGACTGTCCACCTCAGTGAATTTAACCTGTTGATGCCTTGTGGTACACAGCTATTGATGTCCAATTTGCAAAATTGGAAGGAAACAAATTAAAGGTTGTACTGTTACCCACTAAGTTTTATAAACCAAAAATAAAGTTCTAAGTCCCCCAACCAACTGAGTGGATAGACCCCTCCTCTCAGCTGGGGACATTCCAGAGTTAACCTGAAAAACTAGTATAGGCCATGATGGGAAAAGGGAGATTGGGAAGGCCTCATTATACTCTCCGCCTTTCAGAATTAATGAACTACTGACCAGCATTAACTTTAAAACAGAGACCTTAACACTGATGAAACAGACTCTTTGTAGCAGTAAGATACCAATATAACAGATAGTTGACCTTGAAATAAGTCAACATATTTTACCACAAAATATATTTTTGACTTATTTTGAAATAATCTGGCAAAATTGTCTCTTGTGGGGGAGGTTCATATTCTGTAAAGATTATTCTTTCCTTTCTACATATTTTTCCCGATCCAGAAGAGAATTAGTCATGAGTCTGGTACCTTTTTAAGTCTGGTAAAAAATATTTACAATCTATTCTCTCAGAAGCCTGTTATCTGGAGGCTTCATCTGCATGATCAAACAAACAAACAAACAAACAAACAAACAAACAAACAAACAGCCTTGATCTCTACAACCCTATAACTTACTTCCAAGCACCTCTTTCTATTGATTATAGAGTTTTAGATAATAACAATTCTTTCAATTGTCAATCAGAAAAACTTTGAATCCGCCTGTGATCTGGAAGCCCCACTTCAAGTTATCCTGCCTTTCCAGAATGTACCAATGTATATTTTACATGTATTGATTGATGGTATATGCCTCCCTAAAATGTATAAAACCAAGCTGTCACTCTATCATCTTGGGCACATGTACTCAGGACCTCCTGGGGCTATGTAACAAGTCATAGTCCTCATATTTGGCTGAGAATAAATCTCTTCAAATATTTTACAGAGTTTGACTCTTTTCATTAACAGTTTTGAAGTACTTTCTTATGCAGCATTAGATAACTAAAAGAGATTATTCTGTATTAATGTATTTTAATTATCATGCTATGACTGCTAGATCTACTGTGATTTTTTTTGGAATGTATTTGAAAAGTACATTTGTGAAATTATCAAGTAGTGAGGTGAAGTGTGTTTTTTTATTAAAACTTTCTGTGAGATTTATGTGTAATCACAGCTTTAAATGTATATAGTAATGATAATTGTATGAATAGAATGCTGAAGTAAGACCTTGCTTCTTTATCAGTTTGATATACAGCATAATTAACTAAATGATAGCAGTAAAATTACATAGCCATATAATAATTCATTTTGTATTCATGCACCATGTCCAATTTTTTCTGTTAAACTTTAACCTGTGTATTACCATTCACATTATTAATTTGTATAAACAGATGCTCATTTTACTTTATTTCTTAATTACATGAGGGATTTGGCATGATTATTTATGCAACTACCTTAATAAGGTATAGCTTCAGAATATTGTTCATGAAAAGGAACAAAATATCCACTCAAAATATTTTAAAATATTGACACTTGAAAATAAATATATTAAAATAGATGATCAAATTGTACCAGTATTAAAATGTAAATTATAGCATATATTCCCATAAAATACTGGAGTAATTAAAAGAATACTAAAGAACTGTTTATAATGCTTATATAACCACTTGAAGGACATATTCGTGTGGGGTTTTATAAGAGACATTGTAATCAGTCAACTGTTCCCTAATGACCAATCTGTCCTGTTTTGAATGTGGATGCACTGATGAATAGATTATCTGATCACATAAATTATCTACTTCCTTTAGAATTTAAAGAACTAAGTTTGTAAAGATGAACAGGAAACATGATTTTTCTGGTCTATATAGTTTTTATTAATGTGTATTCATATAGCAATTAACTGCCATGTAAGTAGCTGAGTCCCAAAAAACAGTTTATAAAAAGAAATTATGGTGACATTATTTTATGCTTTATATGATTGAAAAAACAGAACCCTATTCTAAAATGGGTACCATTTCACTTATTCAAATAGGCTAATAGGTTAGTATTGTTCAGACTGCATCTTCTTTTGTGATAATAGTCTAACTTCCTATGCAAAATGGTTTAGTAACCCAAATGTTTTGGTCAAACATTTAAGTGAGTTCATGTTATGTAAACAGATATAGTCACTCAAACCATTTCTATTCCCTTTTGATATCCTTTATTTTACTTAAATAATATTTACTGAACATAAATGAGGCATAATTAATACAGAATGTTCCAGTACAGTGATGGCTATACACATCAGGTTTGCATGTGTTTGCCCTATCAATCTTATTTTACTTTTTCCAATGTTACAAAGCATTTGCTTCATTTTGTATGTTGCCTCTTCTGTTCATAATTATTTAACCTATAGTCCTCAGTACTCTATTTGAAGAAACTGGAACTAATAATAATTTTTATTCATAGTACAAATAAATTTCTAGTGATCATAATTAAGAAACTATCCTAATTCTTACTTGACATACCTAACTCTACAGAGATTTTGTTGATTGTGGCAAAAATAACTTCTTTTTTTAATTTCCTTAATTTCTGGTGGTTTCTATTTAGAGACTGGTACTGTTAAAAACTGCCACTAAGGCTCTATTATGGTTCTGCTGGGGGTTTAATTTATTAGATTTGGACCTAACCTTATCAAACGAGCTTCTAACTAATGATTATACTCTAAAGACCACTTTTACACTAATTGGCTTTCCCTGTTTAATTGTTTTACAAAATTGATAATTTAGTAGAAATATAATAAGCCTTTAATATTTTAGATAATTTGGATCCTTTGTGGTCTTTAGAGGGTTCTCACTTAATAGAAAATTGGAATGCACATTGTAAAATTTAGGTCTTACTTTCAGCACATGATTTGTAAAGGATGTATAACAGTATAAAGAAGGTTTTAATAGCGCTGTGATTCTGCCACAGATGTTGGAAAATTTATACATAGAATAAAATATATTTTCTTCTAAATTTTGAATTATATATGAATATAAACTAATTTTGGGGGTGTCTGTCAAGTAATAATTCAATTTTCAGAAGACCCTTTTATAATTCTTGTTTTTTAATCAAGGCAAATGTCTACTTTGATTTTTTGCTTCAGTAAATTAAATTTTAGTGTCAGTATTTACCCAATTTAACTCAGTGTTACTCGAGCAAAACCAGTTTCTGATTTACAGAATAACGCATTCTACTGGACACACAAATATAAGTTTAAAGATTTGTGAGTTACTTTATTTATTGATGCTACTTATTTTTTAGCCTTGATGAAGACTGGCTCTGAATGCTTTCCTAACACTTGCTAACCAAGGTTTAGCATATGCTAGAAAACTATTTATTGTATTGTTTTATAATATTCTCATGTCTTTACCTCCATCAGAATATGAGCTCCATAAGGACAAAACCCTGTGCTACTTCAGCAAGAAATGCCCCAGGGTTCTCTACCAACCTCCTACCAATGAAACAAACTATTTTTCCAGGAGGGGTTTGGAATGGAAAATCAAAAATAGAACAATTGAGCAATGGTAAATATGTCATGGTATTTAACATATGGTAAATATGTCATGACTCTGTTTTATTAGAATAGAAATTGTAAACAAATAATGAACCTGCTACCGTCTTATGGAGTGACCACCAACAAGATTGGCCATGCTATTTATGAAATAAAGGCTGTTTGTTAAATGAGTAATGGAATGAAAGAATTTAGGGTATTCAGGTGGGAGGAAAGAGAAGAGAGAGGATTAGGACAAACACCTATTGCATATGGGGCTTAAAACCTAGATGAAAGGTTGATAGGTGCAGCAAACCACCATGACACATGTATACCTATGTAATAAGCATGCACATTGGCACACATATCCCAGAAATTAAAATAAATAAATAAGTGTTTAGGGTGTTCGCCCTTTTCTATTTTCTTGGTGAAATGCAGAAAAATTATCTTTGCTTTTTGTGGAGGAGACGGGTAGTTCCTGGATTAACATTTCTTTTGGTTTGATGTATATATATGAAATCAAAATTTAGGACTTGCTGACAAAATTCAGTAGCCCTTACAATCATATTTTGAATTTGTTTAAAGCACCTAACAATACCAACATATTATTCAAAACTTCTGAAAGATAGCAATACTTGATAGGACCAAATCAGAGATTAAATATACTGACTTTTTTTGTTTGTTTGAGACAAGGTCTCACTCCATTGCCCAGGCTGATTTAGTGGCAATATCACATAGATCACTGCAGTCTTAACCTCCCTGGGCTACGATGATCCTCCTGCCTCAGTTTCCCAAGTAGCTGGGACTATAGGCATGCACCACCACACCTAGATAATTTTGTAATTTTTTAAATAGAGATGGGGTTTCCCCATGTTGCCCAGGTTGGTCTGAAACTCCTGGGCTCAAATGATCCACCTGCTTCAGACTCCCAAAGCGCTGGGATTACAGGCATGAGCCACCATGCCTGGCCTGAATTTTTAAAATAAAATTATTGTGCTATATTATCTTAAAGTAAATTTTTGTTCTTCATAGAAGTCCCCCAAAATTAAAACATGCATTTTCTTTCTTTAGTGTCTCTACATACACTATTCTGAATAGCAAATTTACACTCCAGACACTTTAAAGTAGCTCCAAATTTCCGAAAAACCAATATCGAGAATTGTGACTAACAAAGCTGTAGATATGATTTAGGTGTAGTTTACAATATCGTACAGCATGGTCCTAGGGTACATCCCCCAAGATACACCATCTAATCTCAAAACCCAGCAAATGCCATCAATAAAGAAGGAAGGGAAGTTAATTACAGGTTCCTATTCAGCATCCCTCTGCCACTGGTGGCCTATTATAATAAATAATTCTTCAAATTGAGAAGAGATTGACAGAAATTTTATAAACTTTTCACTCCCTATGTCTTCCCTGTGTAATAAGTGCCTGCTGTACACTTGGAAAGTGATTAAATATCAATTTCACAGAAACCTGGGAATAGTGTTTAAAAGACTAATGAGATATTATTTTTACTGCTTAGGTACTGTGACTCCCCCATGAGTCAGAAGAATGCCTGTCATTCTAATTAGTCATCATTTGGCCAGTTTCATTTTTTTCTTCTTCTTCTTTTTCTTCCTTAAAGGTCCTTAATTAGGTTGTTGAAGAATTTTAAACTTGGTACCTAACTGGGGGGAATGTTCTTATAAGATTAATATAATTACTATGTCACAATTTTTTTACTTTTTACACCAAAAGTAACACCAATTTTATTTGAATAAAAAATCCTTTGTAATAGATCCATTTCCACCTAACCTTATTGCCAATGTAATACTTGCTTCATTGAAAAATTAACTTTTTGAAAGAGTCTGAAAAGGGTCTCCTAAAAAATTATGACTGTACCCTTATATTTGCTATGCATTTAAAATTATCCTAATTATTCTATTTGAGTAAAAGGAACACAGTCTATATCCTATAATATCAAGTGAAGTAGAACTGGTTCCTTAAAAGTAAAAGCAGACAAATTCTCCAACATTAAAATGAATTGGCTACTTATAATAGTTAATGAGTTCTATTTTCAGAAGAATTCAAAGAAGTGTATTTTTTTTTCTGAGCTTAGATATATTATGATCATTTTAAAGACAACCAGAGAGCCAAGAGTAATGCTTTCATGATCAAGTAGATTTCTATATGCCCAAAAACATATAACTAACTTTACTCTTAAATCTTTTTAAAAGAATTATTGAATTTCTGGAGTAAAATACATTATAGAATTATTTAACTTCAGAGGTAGGAAAAAAAAAAAACTAAAACAGTATTTACTTTATTCTCCCATTCAATGCTTTACAGCCTCTATCATGACCTCAAAATGTTGTAACTACGCTTTGCCTCTCCTCCAGTTTTTTAGCAGATTTTGAGACCTAAGTAGAAATTGACGTTTATCTTTACCACAGTACTTGTTAGATATTGCCTATCAATCCAATTTGCAAAGGTGTTTTTTAGCTTTTGCTTCCAGACTTGTATCAACTTAAACCTATTTGAGGATGCCACTAACGTCTCTGCCAAATCTTTGACAAAAACTCTGAAGAGGATAATACTATAACATTGACCCATTCATAAAATGAAATTTCTGATTGATTAACTTGAGTATTTTCTTTCAACTTCACATTTTCCAATTTTTTTTCACAAGTTTTTATGAGAGGCTTTAAAGAATACTTTGTGAAAAAACAATCTAGAAATTTAGAAAGGCCTCTCACATTCCAATAACTCCAATTAAAAGAAAAATGAGATCTGACACCAGTGATTTTTTGTGAAATGTGTAAAAGTTGGTACATTTCTCTGTTTCCCTTTTTGTTGGTTTTTCCCTCCATTCTTCATATCTACTCAACATAAGCATAGGCCAACAATATTATCTGTAAATGTCTCTGTGCTGTCTTATAAGGATCACTCAGGTAATAAAAGACATTAGTTCCTTCACAGGAGTTAAGTTCTCTTGCAGTTACCTCAGCACTAACAATTACCTCAATCTTACTTCTTTTCAAAGTTAAATCTAAATTTTAAAAATATACACCAGAGAATAAATGAATCACGATTTCCTTTTGTACAATATAAAACTAAATACTCAGTGAAGGAAATATAACAAAAAAAACTTAAAAAAATTGTAAAGTTGAACTAAAAAATGAACTACAAACATACTTCTTTGCTATATATTTAAAATTTGCAGGTTTTTGAAGTTATTGTTTTTCAAATAAAGTTATTGATAATTATTCTATTAGACATAAACAAAAATGATAGGCAAAAGTTACGTTACTTTTGAAAAACAGCAAAATCGGAATACACACACATACACACATGGAAATGTATATATAACTCCTAGATACGTAAATAAATTGGATCATATACTAGGCATCTTTTTTGTGGTGCTTTGGATTATAGAACATACCAACCCTATTACAAAACACGCTGGTTAAGATATCACATTCGTCTGAGAAATCTATTTTGAGACTTTCCCTTTTGGTTACTGCTAATTACTGAGATATTCTTCTCTGAATTGGGCCATTTGGAAAGAAGTATGCAAAACACACACATTTTACCAACTCATGAGATTTGGTGCAGCTGCTGTATTTTCTTAAAGTTACCTCATGAGAATCAGCAGCTTAAGCAAGATGTCTTGTGACATATATTTTTTTTACTATATCTTTTTTGCTTGTTTTCATATCATTCATAGGTGACTAGAATAATCTACTATGTTGAAAGTTGAGATGTAGAACTATATTTCACAAACCAAATCACTTTTTCCCTTGAGCAATCTGATATTATAATTACATAAAAATATGACAGAAGTTTTACATGTTTAATCAGGTCAGAACTACTGTAAAACGTCTCTGCATTGTAAGTCGGAGACACTAAAGTTAAACAGGTCTTTGGCAAACTTACTTCCCAGTTTTCCACAGTACTGATTCTGATCCTTCAATATGTGATCACAACTATTTGTTTTAAATATTCAAAACTCAAGCACTTAGTTTTAGTTGTCAAAGTACTATGCTCTTCATCTGAATTAAATTCAAAATGAAGATATAAAATATATTTCCAAAGATGGTATGAAAAATCAAATGATAATGACCTAAGTATGATCATGATTTTTACTAAAAATCTCTCTACTGCATCTATAATTTTAGCCATCTTTTCCTTCTTAAATTAAAGAATGTTATGAACTTTTCCAGGTATTCAGGTTTTTAGAGTTTCCCCACATATAGATTCAATTAATTGCATCAAATTTGCTTAATTGAGTGCTGTGTAAGAGAATAATTGCACTCTTACCATTCTTCTGAATCTAGAGGATAAACTAGAGCATTTAATAAGGGAACTGTAAACTACAAGATTTAATAAGGAAACTGTTTTAGTAGAAGAAAACTTATTGTTTTTATTTGCAAACAATGTACATTGACTTGAGTAGTTTTCATGCTCATAACAGTAATTGTGTGAATGTTCCCAATAGACTATACACATTTTTAATACAATATTTCAAGATACAAGGTTACTAGTTAAAATAAATTAGAGATAATACTGGTAAATGACCAGATGTAAACTAATGGAAGAAGAGAGTGTTTAAATGGAAGATCAATTTCATAAAGCAATCAATTCATATGTCCTATAAAGTAATGCTAATTGTATTTATTACTTCATCGTTTTAGGGGTATAGAGAAATAATACAGACAAAATAGCCAAGGTAATTAAACTACTTAAAGTGATGGATATGATTTTGTAGATACAAAAATTGTTTTTTTTTTGGTCTAAATATTCTTATCATTGGCTATTCATTTATTTCAGGGATGAAGGGATAGAATTATCTTGAAGTAATATGTCAATTATATTTTTATAAACATTTCCTACAACTGATAAATGAGAGTGGTGGGGAAACAAGATGGGATATATTTGAATGGTGGCTGAGAGTTGATTCGTTGCTTGCTCAGTGCTCCAATTCGACATCTCCTTTTGTCTGTATACTATTGGAAAACACAATCAAGATGTTCCAGTCTTTTTAGCATTCTTAGGTTTCTAGCAAGTGTACAATATATTACAAACAGATGTTTTGCTTAGCGGGAAGTCTCACTAAAGACCTGAAATCCTGAGCCTTTCCAGAAAATGTATAGCATCTGGTATGGTGAAAATAGAACTGCGCTCAGTTACTCATCCACGGAATGGTACTTTTGTGTGTTTAGATATTATTACTCACTTTTCTAGGGATGACTTAACTCAACTTCTCTCATGAGAAATAACTTAGAATTGTCAGGAAAACATTTAAAATGAAGAAAATAGCATCATGTGTTAAAACCACGGCTGGCAGCAGTATTCACTTTTTTGATTTCAGGTTGATGACTGGCACTATCAGAATACTGCATTTTAATTCAGATCAGTTTCAAATATACTCTATGGAACAAGTTGAATTTCAAAGAATTGGCTATTTTACTGATGTTTTTATATTTCTAAGAGTTACATTCCTCTTTAGAGTGCAATTAAAATTACTTTGTCTTTTTAAAATGTCAGTACATATTTATAAAACTACATGATTTATAACCTTGTGATTTTTTTCAAAACCAGACTCACATATTTGAAAATTTTCAAGACTCTACTGCAACAGCCTGCTTCTGTAATACTTATACTGACTCATTCTGTTGGCCTGAGATTCAGTAGTATGGAAACAGTAAATTGTTAAATGTGAAGATATAAACCAATATTACATAATTACATATTGTAATATGTAATTACAATATGTAATATGTAAAACATTAATAATTATTATTAAATTCAGAAGCAGCCTCACTAGAAATTGAAAGACTAGAATAGAGGCGGTATTTTTTAATATCCTTAATGCTTTCTAGAACCTCTTAAACTATTTTATACACACAGATTATTTTTCTTTTAGATGTTCAGTATATTCTTAAGAAATATATATAAATGTAGGAGAAAGAGGGGAAAAAAAGGATTCCCAGAGTCAGTGTTGAAAAAAGTGAGAGAAAATTTTCAAAAATTCCTTGACCTGAGATGTGATTGGTCTTTCTATCAACAGAAATAAAAATGCCCTCGAACTCGAAAACAATGTTTCTATAAACCAAGAAATATAATGGAAGCCCAGGAAGGCAGAAATAAATAAATAGAATAATAGTGAAGCGATAAAGAGGAAAATCAATGACATGATACAAATTAAATAACAATTAGAAATAGAGGAAGTAGAAAGTAGAGGAGCATCTATGGAAAGCAAAGGCAGTGAATGTGAGTAGAAAAGTATTCAACCTGGAAGGGTGATAAAAAAAATTCATATGTATCATATTTAATATCTAATAAAATACCCCAGCTACCTCTAGGGAATTTAAATGTTCATTCTTTGCTATAATATAGCCAATGACTAAATATTAAGTGTTTACACAATCCTTTTATTTTGTGGTTTACCTCCTAGAGAGAAAAAGTAGACATGGCTATAGTATATAATAATACATCAAAAAACATGGGTTTAGTATTGGCATAATTACAAGTGGAGAAAACTTTCATTTAAGCAAGATGAAAATGTATTTCCCTGTCACATAGAGGTCCACATCAGCTTTCTGGGCTGATGTGATGAGTGCATTACTATCATGCACTGCTTACCTTTTTAGTCACTGTATTCAACCATTGGATTCTAAATGTCTTTCAAAGCAGCTCCAATCAACATGCCCTATTGCAACTAGTAAAAAGGAGGAAAAGAGAAGGAATTGGACATGCTCACTGTTTTTAAAGACATTTCCTAGAAGTTGCTTACACCATTTGTGTTCACATTTGTGTTTAGTTTCTACAGATACCCTAGTTGCAATGAGGATTGGATATTATAGCATTTTTTTTAACAGGTGTCCATATTCTCAGATAATAAACAAGAAGGGTATCTCTGTATAAGAAGAATCTAGCATTTGCAAGACAAATAGCAACATCTATCATGTATACATTTGAAAAATACGTGCCAATTATACATAAAGATAAATTAGAAAAAAAGCAATGTATAACATTAACAATGCAGTATGGAGACAATCACATATGAATAGAAGTTAGTGAAAATACGACTTTTGAAGATTACCAATATTAATTTTTCCATAAGCTCAAAACTTATAGTGTAACAATTAAACATAAAAATTTTAAATGTTTGAAAATTGTCAATAAATGTTATACTCTGAGTTACCCAATTGGAAAACTTTTATAAAATTGGTCTTAGTTAGGAGATTAGAAATTGTCCCATCTCTGTTCCAATCTTAATTGGAATTTTCAAATATTTTTATCGACAAATGCAACTTAATAATACAATCTTGTGCAATATAATCTTGTGCCCTTTTCAGAAAACTCATTTCTAAAATTAGTCTAGACTCTGAGTAGTTTTGCAATGCCAGTAAGATTGGTCTATTTAAGATACTTACCATATTATAACTTAGCATTTCATTGTGAATTGTATTCTAAATTTTTAGAGGAATAGGTTCAGTTGGACCACTCTTGCATGCAGTATTTCATCAGACACAATCTTGTGGTTAGCAAATGTAAATAATCTTAAAAGCAAAGATTTTCCATGGTGAAGACAAAAAGGCACACCCTAGAATCACCTGAAAAGTATATTTAGACTTTATGTATCTCCCACCTGGCTGTGAGTGTGAGATCAGAAGTGAAGGGATAGTGCAGAGAGTGATTTAAGCTTTTATTCAGTAATATTCACAATATAATTTGCCCTACTCTACTCAATTTTCACTTGATTTATCTAGGTGAGAATGGTTTTATATAAATTTAATCTCAGTCATTTGTTTGCTCATTTGGATGCCATCTATATATACAAAAATGGTTCTATTAATCAATTTATTTATATATATTCATGCCTCTTTCTATCACTCCATACTAAACTAGGCAACAACTGACGCAACTGTCTCTAATTCCTTCCCAAATCTCCTGTTACAGTTACCACAAACAACCCTCATGCTTATCACTGTTGCTTAAGCAGAATGTCAATATCCCATGCAATACCCTTCATCTATGGAATAGTCCTGAAGACCAAGGTCGCTGACACTCAGCCTGGTCCTGAATCTGTCCCTTCTTCTCTGTGGGCTCCCATACTTGGGTACATGGTTCTACATGTTTTCTGGTTCTCAGTTCCTTTTATATTTATAATTCACAGGAATGAATGCAGATGAGCTTCAAGTTTTATGGTACAATGGAGCAAAAATCAGTGATGGGCTAATGGTTAAGAATCAGAACAGATGGAAAACTGAAATCAAATTATCAGAGACAGAATAGAGTACTTCATTAATTTAAGAAAAAGATATGTCAAGGGAATAAAGGGTTACCATTTCTCTTAGTCTTTGTTTTCTCTCTGTCTCTTTCTCTTATATGCTTTTATTTAATTCCAGGTCCAGGGAAGCTGTAAATTAAAATAAAACAAAAAACGTAGCTGTCAAAATTGAAATTAAAAACAGTAATATTTTCTCACATTTTTTGCTTAGCAGTTAAAGACCACAATTCTGCTCCCCAGTTTTATGCTTTCCTCTCCCTCCCCTAAAGCAATAACAATCTGGATTGTGTTACTGTTATGTATTCAAGAAGATGTTTACACTTTTTAATGTATTCATTAAATACGATTTTACTTTAATGTTTTTATTCCTTTTAATCTGTTTTGTGTTAAGCATTCTTTGAAAAGTTAAGAATATCATTAACACAATGATCACTTGTTGCTAAATTCTATTGGGAATAATGATGCCAATAATCAATTATCAACTTTCAAAACATCTTGAAATAAAATAAAATAAACTATTTAAAATGTGACATGTAGACAAAGTGTGTCTGATAATAACAATGATTGTATTGGAAGTAAATGGAGCATTATACAGCACAAAACATACATATGTTGGTTACAAAGGCAAGGAAATTGAGCCAGGAAGATGGCTCTGTCAGAAGAGCTCATATGTAGAAAAATGCCCAACACATACAGTGGATTAATAAAAAACTTCAAGATATCTTTTCCCCATCAGGTTATCTCCCTTTATGATCCTACTTTGTTCTATTCTGTGAAACTAAAATGAGGTTTTGTTCCTAATCTTTATCTTTATGCAGGCTTCCATTTGTCCCAATCCCAACAATTTACAGATACTTTGTTTATCATGGAGACAATTTTTGTAGCCTGTTTCATAGCTGATCCAGATAAGGTTCAAATATCTTGTATTCCCGATATTGTTCACTGCTTGCTAGAGCAATATCAGACAGATATCCATCTCTTTGTTACCATCAGCACATTGTAACTCAATCCAGGTACCTGGTTCTTGCCCACTCGATTGTTTGACACTGCTGATCCTGCTACTCTGATTAACCCTGCCATTCGGTTTGGCTCTACACAAGGGTCTCACCCCATTCCATTGACATTGTGCTAGTAATGCAGAAATAATAGATAATGTTTGAAATGTTGCTGACAAGGCAAAGGACATCGATACTGAGAGTAAAGAAGCTAACTTTCTGAAGAGCAAGAAAAGTATTTGGAAGAAGGTTGATTCAGCCTTTGATTCACTAATTAATTTTTGAAAGACAGTGTCATGGATCCCAGGAGGTCATGGAGCTCAACATTCTTCATTCTAGTTCAATAAGAAAGAAGTAAATGGAAATAAAAAGTTGAAATCAGAGACTTTCTCAGTAAAATAATTTCCATCTATCTTACGGAGCTAATACTTAGTCTGTTGTAAGTTCTGCAGAACAAAGATCAAACAACGTAGAACAAAAATTGATACTTATTATGATGCCCTTTGGCCAAAACATGTTGTGTTTACTAAGGTAGAGTTTATACAGTATTTTTTGAATTATGCTTTTCTCTCAAGAAATGTTTTTACATTAACATTTCATAAAGATTCAATCCCTTGAATTTTTTATTATCCACTTAGCCAGAACTCCCAAGACTGACAAAAAATATTTACCAATGGTTAACTTACAGAATATTTTAATGCATACCTTCCAAAAATGGTCCATTGTTCCCAAGGATCTGTTTTCAACTTTTAAAACATCCTAAAATAAAATGGAATAAAGTATTTAAAATGTGAATTGGCATTTTAAATGACTATATGAATGGCTGATATAAGAGAATTGATGGTTGCTTAAATTATATACCAGTTATCACAATTGTCAAAAATTCATTATGCATGCATTTTTATTAACATGAGTAGAATAAAATGTACATGAATATTATTCATAAATTTAAATAATTTCTTGAATATTAGCTAAAATTTCTTCCATTTTCGTATTTTATTCTTAGATTAAACAATATATTTACTAAATCCATTATAAAATCATGATAGCTTCCATTTTTAGTTAAATGATTTAGGCATTCTTTTATCCTCATTTTGTAAGAATTTTAACTTCATACTATGATTAAGAAGATCTACTCCTCTGTTTTCTTACTTTGATGGAGCATATTTATTTGTCAGTAAAATTTTTGCATTTATTTATTGTAATACAGATTTTTTTCAACCTAATAGGACATTAGCTAAAATTTTATCAAAATATAGAATGAGTTGATCACAGTTAATGCTTAAAAAGGAAGAAATTTATTTGCATTCAAATAGCAGCCATTAACATTTTGTAGAAAAACTGGAGAATAAAACGGGAATTCTTTGCCTAGACCAATTTTCAGAAGAGTTTTCCTTGGTTTTTCTTCTAGTATTCTTGTGGCTTCAGGTTTTACATTTAAGCATTTATTGCGAGTTGATTTTTCTATATGGTGAGAGATAGGAGTCTGCTTTCATTCTTCTGCATATGGCAATTCAATTTTCTAATGCTCTTTATCAAAAAGCATGTCCTTTCCCTTGTGTATATTCTTGCAACTTCATTAAAGATCAGTTCCCTGTAAGTATGTGTTATTTCTGGGTTCTCTATTCTGTTTCATCTATCTATATGTAAATTTTTATACCAGTACCATGCTGTTTTGGTTACTATAGTTTTGTAGTGTGATTTGGAGTCATGTAATGTGATGTCTACAGTTTTCTTCTTTTTGCTTAGGGTTGTTTTGGTTATTTGGGCTTTTTGGGGGGGTTCTATATGAATTTTAGTATTGTTTTGTCTAATTAGGTAAACAATTATCTTGGTAATTTGATAGAAATTGTTTGTGTCATCTATGACATCTTTCATCAATATTTTATAGTTTGTATATATATAACATTGCATTTTAGGTTTTGGGGTCCATGTGAAGAACATGCAAGATTGTTACATAGGTACATACATGGCAATGTGGTTTGCTGCCTTCCTTCCCATCACCTATATCTGCCATTTCTCCCCATGTTATCACTACCCAACTCCCCACCCCCTGTAGTTTTTATAGAAATGTTTTACCTCCTTGGTTAACTATATTCCTAGTGTTTTTTTTTTTTTATAAAAAGCTTCTGTTGTTAGTAAGCTAAAGAACTTTCCCTTCATGATATCGTCTCTTCAGCTCAAAGTTTCACCACTACTCAGTGAAGAAACATTAATGCAACATTGGTATTTTGTTGAATTCACTGCCTAAGTAGCTATATTATAAACAATTATTATTGAATGATGTTTACTAAATTATTTTAAATTATGGTTTCTGTTGTCTTTATCAATACTCAAGTTAGAGCATCATTTTAAGCATTGCTATATATGGAGTGATGTGTTACTTGGGTCTACTTTATATAGAAGTCAAGATTCTGATTCCAGTATGAGCTGACTTGGAAAGATGCCTTATAAAAAAAAACTACCTGAATAAGACCTTTTACTTTTAAAACTTAAATTAATTTAGCTTCTTTTGTCATTCAGTGATGCTCTGCAGACTATTATTTCTGAAAGCAATTCACCCTACAATTTTAGAACCAAAATTGAGGATGTTGTCAAATGGAACAAATACACACAATTCTAGATAAAGTCTGGAATTGCCATTTCCCAAACAGATTGGAACTGTAAGAAAAACCTGTCTCATTGTTATTTAACAAAAGTGTAAAATTGATGGAGGAAAATCTCAATGGCTAGACATTATGGGGAAAAAGAATAAAGTAGTTTACCTGTCTCCAAAGCTCTTCTCTAGTGATTAATGCAGAAGATGATAACTGAAAAGAAAAAAAATTAAATGAGATTCAGGATTTCAGGATAATTCTTTATTCTTAGGTTAACTTTTTGAAAATGAGAAAAAATCTCTATTAGAACCAATCAAATTATGTTTAAAAGCCTGTGTTTTACCAGAGGAATATTGATATTAAACATTTATTTTTTATTTAATACTTGCAAGCTTAAGGATTCCCTTTTCAGATATGATTTTATATGTAAGATATATTTATGCATAAAATTTATACTCATTATTCACTAATCAATTCAGACTTCTAAATGCACTTATAATAATTGCATTTGCTTTTATAATGTCCTTATGCAATATGTAAGAGATAAGCTAATCAGTGTTGCCCTGCTCTGGTCACTGCTACAATCATCATCATCAACATGTTAGTTTTCTGATCAAGACCTTGCCAGCCTTTACACTAATTACTGCTCCTAACTATAATAACTAATATATTTACTAGAGTTAAGTTGGAGGCAACAATATGGTAAATACTGAAATTTAAGCTGATTTTTGATAATACAGGTGACATTTCCATCTTCTTAATTTAAAATTCCCTTGTTTATTTTATTTTGGTAATTAGGGTAAACTAGCATTAATGGCAAGTTAGTAAACACAGTCAGATGAATCCATAGTTGGCCCATTGTTTTCTAAAGCCTGGTGGCAATTACTAGCATATAACAGATAGCAATTATGCAATAACTAATATATAACAGCTAGCCATTCATTTAATAATTTTATGCTGTCTCATAAATTCCTTAGAGCAATCCTAAGTAAGTTTGGTGATTATTATTTTTATTTTTCAAATGAAGAAACTGAAGTTCAGCGATGTTAAAAAAAAAATCACCTACTTCACACAGGTAGGGGGGCCAGGATTAAATTATTGTTATCATGTTATTCTAACATGAGCAGATGATAGAACTAATGAAAGAAAATCCTCATTTCAAAAGGTCAGTTTAATAATTTTGCATTTTATTTTCAAGAATCACTTTTTAAAAGAGTTGTTTGACATTCATAAACATCATTGTGGGGCAAACAAGAGCTCAGACTCCAGTGCTGTACTGCCTGGACTCCAAATCTAGCTCAATAAGTTATCTTATTGCTGTGTAATCTTGAGTAGGTTATTTAACCTCCTTGCCTGTATCAAGGCTGTTACCAGGATTAAACCAACCAAAGTACTTAGATAGTAGTTAGCATTAGTAAGTTAATCACCCAGGTTATTAATATCTCAAATAATATTTGGAACACTAAATGGGTGTTGATACAAAATATCTGGAATACATTGCTAAAGGATAATATCTGCTGCAAACCTAATACATTAATATGACTTATATGTATACAGAAATGGAAGTTTCAAAGGAGTGGGATTACATCAAAAGTCTGTAATCATAATGTTTTGAGTGCAGAGTGGTGACGCAGTTTTCCTAAGCAGTTTGACCATTTTAAAAATGAAGGGTAACATCCCAGGAATCTAAGCCTGGTACTTTTACTTGCTAGAATCAATGAGTGTTCAAATGGAAAAGGCCAGTGTTGAAATGACAAACAGAATGGTAAATTTTAATGTAATGCATATGAATTTACAAATAAAATTTTCAAGAAATATGCACTTACATATAAGGTAGTTTTTGATGAACAGTCCATTGTTCAGTTGTGGCAGCTCGTAAATTTATTCCTATATACATCGCTATAAAGCTTTTTGTTTTGAATGGATTTTGTGAATAGGTGTGCTTTGCAGGCATGGCCTCTCTCTATGGTCAATTAAGTTAAGGGGCATGAGGGGCACCAGAACAAAGCAAAAGGAATTATTTGCAGGCTCTCTTCTCCCCAATATATAATCATTCACAACTAATTATGATTACTTCCCCTTCAAGAAGGACTATTGCACACTTATAAAAATATACTGATTATACTTTCCATTTAGAACAAAACCAGAGTAAAGCTTTATATGATAGAAAGCAGTTTCTTCGTGATAATAGCTTAAAATTATTTTTCCTCTGACAGGTGTATCAAAACATCCTTGGATTAGATTTAAATCCCCACACTCCACTAATGATGAACTGACTTATCTTTTTTATAATTCACAAGACTCCTAAAAAGAATCAGAATTCAAGAATGGAATCTTTGACCTAGTCTTGTGATACATTGGTAGAAAAGCACATTTCATGTTTAGACTTTTTTATTAAAATTAGCATATATGAAATTGTAATAATTATAAATTCTCTTTTATTGTATTATATATAATTTTTATATACTTTATTTATTTATTTGTTTGTTCATTTATTTATTTATTTATTTATTTATTTATTGAGTCAGAGTCTCACTCCGTCACCAGGCACCAGGCTGGAGTGTAGTGGCGCAACCTGGGCTCACTGCATCCCCTGCCTCCCGGGTTCAAGCAATTCTCCTGCCTCAGCCTCCTGGGCAGCTGGGACTACAGGCTTGCGCCACCAAGCCCAGCTAATTTTTTTTGTATTTTTAGCAGAGATGGGGTTTCACCATGTTGGCCAGGATGGTCTAGATCTCTTGACCTAGTGATCCGCCTGCCTTGGCCTCCCAAAGTGTTGGGATTACAGGCGCGAGCCACCACACGCAGCCAATTTATATATACTTTATAACCAAATAATTTTTTCCTCCGAGAAGCTTCTTGTTACTTTTATAATATTAAATTTTGTTCAAAACTGTAACTTATTTTCTCTTCATATCTTATAGGTTCTTCTGACCACTCCTTGACTTTATCTTGTTATTACATTTTTAAACAAAAGGAATCAACACATAATTGGCTAAATGATAAAAAAAAATGTGGTGCTCAAAATATAGTTTGAAAGATTGAGTTTAATTCTTCTTCAAA
>CAUYOR010163700.1:0-11511 GCA_963573925.1 Callimico goeldii
ACACACACACACACATGCACACACACATGCTTGGGGAAAGAGACATCCACAGCCAACATATTGACAGGGTCTGCTGGTGTGTGTGTGTGTGTGTCTGTGCATGTGTGAATGTGTCATTTTCAAACGACACGAGAGAAATAAGATTCTGAATGTAAGACCCATGAGAAAACTGCCTTTAGTTCCCTGCGACAAATCAATAACTTTTGGGCAGGATGAAGCCGTATCTGGAGCCTGGTGGCCGGGTAGGAGTGACTCAGAACAGGCGGGGTCCTGGCAGGCAGGCGGAATCTGTTAAGAAATCCATCCGTTTCCCGGATCCTTGGCATCACCTCCGCAACAAAAGATACGAAATTGTCACATTATCTTGTTTGCCTCACAAATTTGCTGCGAGTTGCTCCTCGCCCAAGCAGCCGGCCTGGCCCTCCCCAGGAAGGCATGAAACCAGCCACGGGCGACCCTCAGCGGGGAGCTGGGCGTCCCCCTGTTTCCGGGGAAGTGGCCGCACGTGGGGAAGTCGTGCCTTATTGCAGCCCGACATACTTGTTAGCTGTTTTCTTTCCCAGAATTAAAAAATTGAATTATACGCTCAGCCTCGTTACTGAACCCGTAAAGTTTATTAAAGTTTATTGACCATGTGTACACACTTCAGGGTCCCCCTTCCACGGCTGCTCTGAAGCCGGAACATTGAATTAAGACGCAGCGCCCGCCGCGGCGCGGGTGGACTCCTGCAGAGCCACAGGTAGCAAAAGTCTCCTTCAATTAGACACAATCATCACTCACAGTCAATAATTGTGCTAAAGGCTGCTTTCAAATCTGTGAGGGATTCACATTTAATGTACTGATTCAGCTTGTCTGAGCCAAATTCACTGTGTACTGAAACCAAAGCAATTTAGTTCTTGCCTACGGCCCTGTTGGCAGTTCATCTAGTGCTGAGCGCTGTAAGGGCTGTGAGATACAATTTAATCTGAGACATCTGTGCACAGACAGGACCTTTCCTTAACGGAGGGAGACGCAGGAACGGCTAAGCTCTAGTTTTATGTGAAGTACCAGGCCTTATCTCGCCCCTGAAAAATAAAGCATTTAAGATAGAGTAAAAAGCCAAATAAAAAAAAAATCTTTCTTCCCTGGGTGTATGAAACGCACATTGCGGCTGCCAACACCTCCCTGCCCCAGCCCTCGGAAAGCACTAGAGCCTGATCCCTGGATTAACCATTGAAGGATATTACACTTATCACCATCCACAGCTGACGGAGGAGATCTTTATTAAATATGAAAGGGAAACGTCTCCTGCTTTGCGCGTTTGCAGAAATATGGAGATGCCTTTACGCACACCTCTTGCCTTGTGGTGGGCTTGGAAAAGTCCTGGGCTATTTCCCACCCAGCACAAGCCCTTCACAGCATGTGAAGGACAGGACTTGCCTCCAGGGGTCACACAGCACCGTCCTGGGCGCCGAGGCTGCCCAAGACAGCGTGTGTGCCGTCAGCTCCAGGCCAGATGATAAAATGACAAGGCAGTCGGTGACTGTGGTATGTGGCTCAATGCACACTCCTTCAGGCGGGCCCCACTGTTGAATCATGACTTACCAGAACATAAAGCACAGTTTGTTCTGTTTTGATTTTCAAGAGAGATGCAATTATGGAAACACTTAACCCCATGCACACACACACACGCACGCACACAGAATTGCTGGGGTTTTGGGCCTTTGTCGACTAGTTTTAAGAGAAGGACATTTGGGCAGATTTTGAAGGTGCATGGTGGAAGCAACACGTCTGTGAGACAGAGAACCGCAGGCCCTGCAGGAAGCCTGGCTGTGTCCCTTGGGTGCGGGTCAGCAGCCCTGTGCTCTGGATGGCTGGAGTCCAGGTCCTGACACTGATGGGACCTGAGCTGGAAGAGCTCCAGGCAAGGGCAGGGCGCCCCGCAGTGTTCAGTCACGGTGAGGAAGGCGTGGGCAGGGGACAGGGATGAGACCCTCTCCCCTTGAGTGCTGTGTCCAGTCAGAAGAGAATGAAGGTGCTCCTGTTCCACCAACCAGCAAGGCCCAGAGTCGCTGCCGTCTGACATTTCCAAGCCTGAAGCCCTCCTGGCCCCTCACAAAGCATCGGGAGACCAGTGGACCTGGGTAAGCTCCGTCACAGACTCCCCAGGAAGGCTCGGAGCGCTGGGTTTGCTCTTGCTGGAGGCAATGCAGCCCCGGGAGATGAGGGCCAGCCAGGTCCTAGGGTGGGCCTGACCGGGAAGGGCGGTGGCCAAGGGTCCTGGAACCACAGTAAAAGGCAGACGGGGAGAAGCCAGAGACCCAGCCCCACTGCTCCAGGTCAGGAGGAGCGTCAGCTTAGGGCTGGTAAAAGCCGCCCTGCTCCAGATGCTGCCCCCATAGCCATCTTCACACCTTAGATCCCTGTAAACGGGGCGACTGCATGCCCACCCTACTGCTGGGAAACTGAAGCTTGGCACAAACACACACAGCACACACCACGGATACCACACAACCCATAACACACACCACACATCACACACCACACATACAACACCAACACACCGCACTTCACACACCACACACACCCAACATGCCCTACACACCACACATCACACACCACATACATCACACATCACACAAACACAACACACACACCACACACCACACACCACATACATCACACATCACACACCACAGATATTATACAACTCATAGCACATGCCACACATCACATACCACATACATCACACACCACAGATACCACACAACTTGTATCACACACCACACACCACATATATCACAAGTCACACACATGCAACACATTTCACACACCACATACATCCCACACCACACAGACAACACACATTACACACCACAGATACCAAATAACAAATATCACATACCACACACCACATGCATCACACATCGCACACATATACAACACACTCCACACACCACATACATCACATGCCACATACACAACACACACATCACACACCAAGATACCACACACTCATATCACACTCCACACACTACATACATCACATACCACACACACACCACACACCACAGATGTCACACAACTCATACCACAACCACACACCACATACATCACACAACACACACCACAGATACCACACAACTCATACCACACACCACACACTATGCACACACACAACACACTCTGCGCACCACAAACCACATACATCGCACTCCACACACACAACACAAACATCACACCAACACACCACAGATACCACACAACTCATACCACACACTGCACACCGTACATCTCACACACACACACACACACACCCCACAACACAGATACCACACAACTCAGACCACATGTCACATACCGCACATCACATATATCACACACCACACACACACACCACACTTCAAACACCACAAACCACATACATTGCACACCACACACACAACACACATATCACACACCATACCAAACAACCACGTGCATCACACACATCACACACCACGTACTGCACATAATACACATCATGTACCACAGGTTCAAAAAACATGCAAACCACACACTGTCACCACACATACCACAAGTCACACACCACACTGACATCATACATCACATACTCACATACATGACACATCACACACTACCGACAACATATTCACCAAACGCACCACACAACACACACAGCATACTGCACATAACACATATCACATACCATAGGCTCACACCACACATGCCATGCTAACATAAAACATGCCATGCACATTACACACTACATACACCACACACTCACACCCCATACATCACACACATGTCACACATCACATACCATACATGCAACACCACTCGCACCACACACAAAACACCACACATCACACACCGTATACAGCACACACTCATGCCCCGTATATCATGCATCACACACACATTCACACACATCACACATCACATGGCACACATCACATACCACAGGCACACACCACACACATCAAATCTCATGCACCATACACTTGTACATGTCCCACATTCCACATATCACACATACATTAAACACACAGCACATATACCACACACATTACACAGCACATATACGTAACACATCTACCACACACATCACAGATATACACCACATACATCACACGTACGCACAGACACAGTACACATATACACACATTACACACCTAACAGACATAACACATCTACCACACACATCACACACACACACAGACACTGTACACATATACACACATTACACAGCACATATACATAACACATATACCACATGCATATCACAGATACACACCACATACAGCACACGTACACACAGACACAGTACACATATATACACATTACACACCTAACAGACATAACACATCTACCACACACATCACACACGCACACAGACACTGTACACATATACACACATTACACACCTAACAGACATAACACATACACCACATACATCACACGTGCACACAGACACAGTACACATATACACACATTACACACCTAACAGACATAACACATATACCACATACATCACACGTGCACTCAGACACAGTACACATATACACACATTACACACCTAACAGACATAACACATATACCACACACATCACACACGCACACAGACACTGTACACATATACACACATTACACACCTAACAGACATAACACATATACCACATGCATATCACAGATATATACCACACGTCTCACATGCACACAGACACCGTACACACATACATACATTACACAGCACACATACATAACACATATACCACATACATATCACAGATATATACCACACGTCTCACATGCACACAGACACCATACACACATACATACATTACACACTTCACATATGTAACACATATGCCACACACATATCACAGATAGACACAGCACACATCACATATGCACACAGACACCATACACACTCATGCACTGCAGTCATATGCACACGGACAGGGGTAGACATATCACACACACATGCCACACACGTATTATACACATAAATGCTTACACCACACACTCATACACATGCACAGGTGTGCATACATGCACACGCGCACATGCACACACACACACACATGGCCCACCTCCTCAACCCTGAATGCCTGAGTCCACGTGGGGTCCTTTCCCCAGAAACAGCCCCTGCCCCTGGCCTGCTCTCAGCTCCACAGGACGTGAAACTGTTCTGGTGCAAACACGAGGGTATGGTGAAGTCGGCCTACCCCACTCCTTGTGAGGTGCTCCTGGCCCCCGCTGAGCCCCCCACTCCCAGGGTGCCTGCTCAGGCGCACCGGGCTCCAGGGGAACTCCGAGGGACACACGGAGGCCAGGACCTCATACCTTTCGTCCTGGGAGATAGTCCCGCAGCCGCCGAGCCTGGCTCTCCCTGCAGCTCTGTGTAAGGCGGGAACCAGGAGTGTGAACCAACAAGCCAGAAGATCTCAAAAGATGTGATTTACACCCAGCAAATCCCTGCCCAGGACTTCAGTTTCCCGGCTCCCCATTATAGCAGGGCTCAGGTTGGTCCTCGGGTGCTCATGGAGGGAGCCAGTGACGGTGGGTGTGAGCGGTGGGTGGAAGAGCCCCTCCAGCTTCACAATTGACTTCATCTTTCATCCTGTGGGCTTTGCTAATCCTGCTACAACATGGAATCTCCAGACAGTTTACTGGGCAGTTAATGGCCAGCTGGGGAAGTTGCATCCTCTAAGTAAAGCTAGCATCCCGAACATTTATCCAATCCGAGATTTTAAACAGGTCATATAGCTGGACATTGGCCACAAAATGCACATAGCATATGTAACAATCATGCTCTGTTGACATATTCTGTATTTTTTGACTTCTGAAATCACACTGAGTCCAGGCGTGGTGACTCACGCCTGCAATCCCAGCACCTTGGGAGGCCAAAGCAGGCAGATCACTTGAGGTCAGGAGCTTGAGACCAGCCTGGCCAACATGGTGAAACCCCGTCTCTACTAAAAACACAAAAAGTAACTGGGCTTGGTGGTAGACGCCTGTAGTCCCAGCTACTTGGGAGGCTGAGGCAGGAGAATCACTTGAACTTGGGAGACAGAGGTTGCAGTGAGCTGAGATGGCGCCACTGCACTCCAGGCTGGGCGAAAAGAACGAGACTTCATCTCAAACAAAAAAAAAAGATAGTAAAAAAAAAAAAAAAAAAAAAAAGGAAAATAAAAATTAAATCACATTCAGCTAAAAGCAAGATTATGAGAAATCCAGAAGGCACGTATGAGGAGGAATATGCAGGGCCACCCTCCAAGCCTCACAGACAATATGCTTTCTTCGAATATGAAGAGATGAAAACATAGGGTCAAAATTAGATGTGCTTCAGGGTATGGATAATAAGAAACTTCTGTGAGTTAAAAGAACATGTAAAAAAATAATAAAATTAGATGCATACACGTGATCATGTAGATGGATGCGGATACCCACAAATTCCCAGAGTTTACACCTTGGGCTTATTTTCGCCATCTGAGGATGAAAACAGATCTGTGCGTTTAGAATAGACGACAGCTGAGTCACCTCAGTGTTTAAAAGGTGCCGTTCCGAGTCTTTCTGCATCTAAAGCTGCTAATGACGGTGAAAGCAACCTGCAAATGTGTCATAAACAAAAGCGAGCAGCCGCTGGAGCGCAGGAACGGCGCGGTGCACAAACGCTTCACGGCAGCCGCCTTTGCAAGGCCGCCTCTGCGGTGTGGAGCCGGGAGGACCTCTGCCCACCGCGGCATCGTTTCCACCTGTGCACTCTAGCGGCAGGCAGCGTTTCCCAGAGACCCAGCCTTTCCAAGGACTTCTCTTTCCTTGGGACATCCTGTGAAGTGATGAGTAGATTTTTGCCTCCAGGATAAAAGTCACCTGGGGAGGCAGAGCCCCTGACTGAAGTCTGCCAGCGTGCTGGCTTCCTGGTCTGCGTAGGTCCATGTGACGCCAAAAACACCTAACCGGTTGCTGGACATCACGCCGCCTGCATTTCGTTCTCCCCTTGGGAGGGACGTGTTTTGTGCGTCAAGGGAAGAGCTTTGCAGTCAGGGAGTCAGGCCGCCGAGGATGAAGGCTCAACCTGCCTCTGAGGGCTGGGGCCCTCCGCAGAACTCTGCCCCAGGCTTTGGAAAGGAACCGAGGGCCCCTGTCCCCAAGGCTGGTGCTGTCCAGCGCTGCTTCGAGGGCGCAATACGGCAGGGAGGAGGAGAAGCCCCCGTGCGTTCTGAGCACAGGACTCCGTCAGCAGGCGCCACCCATCTTCCCTGTTATCCGAGAAAGACACAAAACCAAATTCACCAGAAGTGCGTCCACCTTCCCAGACCAGATGCGTAAAAGGCAGAGGTTTAGACCCAGGAGATGGTGCCTTAGAAATCCCACCCTCTCATGGTAGAGCTGGAGAAAAGCCCATACTTTTGAAGCGCTAGTCGAATCATCCAAGTAGATTGCCTGCAGTCAGAATTAAAACAAACGCCAAAATCTGCGGAGCCCTGTTTTCAGCTGTAAGGTGAAAAACGGTGCCCACCTAGCTCTTCACTCATCCAGAGAACTTGCTACGCCTCATTCACTGTGGAGAACATCTGGAAATGAGAACCCCGAGGCCCGGGCGGCCTTCCGGCCCAGCCTGTGCCTCCTTCAGAGCCGCCCTCGGGGTGTTCCTCGAAAGGTGTTAGGTCCATCCCCAGGGGGATCTTCTTGCTCAGGAAGAAAAAAGGATAAAACATTAATGTCCCCCAAAAGAAAGGATCTCCGTTTGTCCAGTGTCATACTCCCAGGAGCTCTGAGCTCAGCCAGATTAGACCCATGACATGTGAGTGGTAAAATTGGAGGGGGAGAGGAGGATTTTTTTTTCCTCTGAGATATCCCAGTATTCAGTTTATGTAAAGTATTCACTTTAACATATTACAAGTTACAAAGTCTGAGAAAAGGCAAGCAGGTCAATCAAATCACAACTCAGAATTCTAGCATTCATGTGTTGGTCGGGCACGGTGGCACATGCGTGTAATCTCAGCACTTCGGGAGGCCAAGGCAGGCGGATCACTTGAGGCCAGGAGTTAACAGACCAGCCTGTCTCTACAAAAAAAAACAGAACTTCTAATTAAAGATTTTAAACAGACGATTTAGCTGCTCACTTAATACTGAAATGTGGTCAAGTCTCATAAAGTATTTCTCTGCATCTACAAAAATTCTGTATATTAAGGACTTACACAAGCCAGGAAAGAAAACTTTTAGAAACATTCTAATTCTTAGAAACATTGCAGTAAGTAGATTGATGGATGGATGGATAATACTTTTGTTATCAATATTATTAATGTTATAGAGACGCACGAGTCTCTTCTATGTCAATCGGTTGTGTGGATGGCGCCGTGCTGGGCAGTGTGTGCACACAGCTGTGCTGGGCTGTGGTTGGGGTAACTGCCACAGTGCATTGGTCACTGCACAGGGCTTGGCAGGTGGAGTATTTGGGGGTCCTGATGGTCGGCCTTCCAATGTTCAACCTGTGATGAACAGCAAATATCACATTAACTTTATTTTAGTGCATTTTTCCCCAACTTTCTATTTTTGCGATTCGTTTCCCTGTAAATAGTTTATTTTTCATATGGGAGCCCTCCTGTGGTGAAAATAATCCCTGTAAAGTGAGAGAAGCCCAGGGCTAGGCTGGAGCCTGCCTGCTGCTTCAGAAGTGAGACACTGAGATGATTTCTTTCCCTAAACGTTTCTGATAGTTCTCTTTTTCTCTCAGCATCACAACATAATTAATATTTGAATAGTGTCTTGTGATTAAATCTGCTGACCTTTCAGATCCTTCAGGTCCATGCAGTATAGAAACAATGCGATATATTCCACAAAGCATCTCCTGGTAGTGAATTTTGCTCCCATGTTTAGCTTTAGAGACAGGGAGTTTTACTGCACTTTTATAGAAACGAAAATGTTATGCCGTTCATTGGATAAACCTAGGGCCAGAGTTATTTGCTGGACTGAGACTGTGCCTGGAAGTAAAGTTATTTGATGAGTGCACTTTTAAATCTAAACAGCCTCTGTGGTGCCCACCTTTGATTTATTTTGAAGGCACCATTTTTTTTGATCATACGCACATATGTGTTTTATGTATATAGACATATTCGCCTTAGGACAGCTGTCTTTGTGAAAACAGCATCAATAGTAAAAAACCATTGCTATTTTCTTAGATGAAAAATGCATAGATTTAAAAGCTAAGCTACCTAAAATTTCTCATTTTACCTTTATGGTTATTTCACTTGTTTCTATGAATAAGCGGTAGCGGCAGGCAGGCAGGAACGCTGCACCAAACGTGACTGCTAATTTCGATCATTTGGTAATTTTCTTATAATATATGGCATCTCTGGTCCTGTTTGTGAGAGATGATTTTGACAACAGGGGTTTGAACTGACTAATGGAAAAAGAAAATCAGAGGAGAATGAGCTAGGTGTGGTGTGGACATTTTAAAATCAGAGCCACACAGCACAGAGACACTGAAAGGCTGAACGCCATGACACCAACACACTTTAAGAAAAATGTTTTAATTAAGAAATGCATATGTATATTTTATTTAAGTTATTTAATTGCTACAAAACATTGGAAAGTACCATCCCAATGAATAATTTGTCAAGAATAGTGATGCTCATTCATATTTATGAGGTGATTAAACGTAGTTTTTCCCACCCACATAGGAGAAAGAATGGCCGGGGGAATGTGGAGGAAGAAAGGGAGAGAAAGGACCCTGCTTGCGGCCCAGGGGAAAGCTGGCTGCAGAATCGCACTCGGGGTCAGGAACAGCACATGGAGATATGAAGTGTCTCTCTCCGAATTGCCATTAGGCTACGTGAGAGCTGCATGGCTGATTTCCATGATACCCCCCTCAGCTCCCACGCCTCATCAGCCCGGAGAGCTGGGAGCCCGACCTTTGGGTTAGCTATAATTGGAGCCTTCTCTAATTAGGGAAGGTATCAGCTGACTTTAATATGCAGCAAGATCATTATCATTAGGTCAGAGCTAACTAATTGATGTTTGTGTAGCATAGGATTTTGGATTACAATACACACAGTTTAGCAAAACAAACTAGACTGACCTGGGAAACCAAATTGCCTCACTCCGGGCGCCGCTGAACGTCCTATCACGGCTTATCTAGAGGGCCTTTGCGGGTTTCAGAACCAGCTCTATCATGAGAGCTGGGATTGTGTAAGTTCAGCCTCTTGCCTCTGCTGTTAGGTAATGCTATGAGGGAGCCGGTCTAAGTTCGCACAAAAGCCTGTCTCTCCCCTATGGAACCCGAGGCTTCAGCACGCTCTCCAGGATGAGAGTGAAATTGGCTGGCTTCGTCTTGCTTCTCCAGCGCACATTTGGGTAGCAGGTACTTGTGCAATTGCTATTGAATATCTGAAATTGTCAGATAAAAGTGATTAACCATGCTTCCTACGTCTGGGCCAAATATCCAGCGTCTCGTACACTGGCATTTGAATGTAAGTTGAGTCTTTTCTGTTGGAATTTGATGTGGAAACATGTTGAGCTGTGAAGAGGAAGAACATAGCCATTTAGCACCCTGACTGCCTCCAGTCCCTGTGCCCAGAAGAGAAGGGAGCAGCTGCGGAGGGACGGGGTACTGCTGGGTGGGAACTCGGGCAGTTATTGATTTACTGTGACAACCATTGAGGCAAGTTACAAAAGAAGATGAAAAAGCTGATATTTAGTTGTGCAATTTTAAGAAGATGGTTCTGACCGAGTATTCATCATCAACTATTGGATTTCTTGCTCTGCTTGTTGATAGTTCACTGCATTCCCCAAACACTTGGAGCCATATTACACGATCTTTCTGTAAGGTCTGCTTATTTCATGAATATTTACCTAGAGCCTGTGATGCAATCAGCTGCAGAAGGGGAGAGAACAACCCACACAGCGATGCCCGGGAAGACCCTGAAGCCTGAAGGAGGAGTGGGCATAGGGGTTCAGGCAATTCTGGGTCGCATGCACACAGGGAATGGCAGGATCCACCCTCATGGGGACCGTGGGGGATCTCCTTGATGACATGATATTTGAACTAAGATCTGAGGAGTGGCAGGAGCCACAGGAAAGAGCTGGGGGACAGGAGGAGGTGGGGTGTTCTAGGTTGATCCCTGATGTATGTCCCAATTCCCCTCTGTCCTCAGAGCTTGAGCCTTCAAAGCCCTAACCTTCTGTGACACCTCCACTGGCTTCCTGATGAAAACCCAGAGCTCAAGATGTGCAAAACAGACCACTTGTGTCTTCTTGTGTCTGGGAAAAAGTGGTCACCCAGGCCGGGCGCGGTGGCTCAAGCCTGTAATCCCAGCACTTTGGGAGGCCGAGGCGGGTGGATCACCAGGTCAAGAGATTGAGACCATCCTGGTCAACATGGTGAAACCCCGTCTCTACTAAAAATACAAAAAATTAGCTGGGCATGGTGGCACATGCCTGTAATCCCGGCTACTCGGGAGGCTGAAGCAGGAGAATTGCCTGAACCCGGGAGGCGGAGGTTGCAGTGAGCCGAGATCGCGC
>CAUYOR010163701.1:0-24978 GCA_963573925.1 Callimico goeldii
GATTTTATTTTTCCTTCACTTATGAAGCTCAGTTTGGCTGGATATGAAATTCTGGGTTGAAAGTTCTTTTCTTTAAGGATGTTGAATATTGGCCCCCACTCTCTTCTGGCTTGTAGGGTTTCTGCCGAGAGATCTGCTGTGTGTCTGATGGGCTTCCCTTTGTGGGTGACCCGACCTTTCTCTCTGGCTGCCCTTAGTATTTTCTCCTTCATTTCAACCCTGGTGAATCTGACGATTATGTGCCTTGGGGTTGCTCTTTTTGCTGAATATCTTTGTGCTGTTCTCTGTATTTCCTGGGTTTGAGTGTTTGCCTGCCTTGCTATGTGGGGGAAATTTTCCAGGATAATTTCCTGAAGAGTATTTTCCAGCTTGGAATCATTCTCTTCGTCACATTCTTGTACACCTTTCAAACGTAAGTTAGGTCTCTTCACATAGTCCCACATTTCTTGGAGACTTTGTTCATTCCTTTTTGCGCTTTTTTTCTCTAATCTTGGTTTCTCGTTTTATTTCATTGAGTTGATCTTCGACTTCTGATATTCTTTCTTATTCTTGGTCAATTCGGGTGTTGAAACTTGTGCATGCTTTGCAAAGTTCTCGTGTTGTGTTTTTCAGCTCCTTCAATTCATTCATATTCCTAAGTTATCCATTCTTGTTATCATTTCCTCGAATCTTTTTTCAAATATTTTTTCAAGGGTTTTAGTTTCTTTGCATTGGTTTAAAACATGTTTTTTTAGCTCATGGAAGTTTCTCATTACCCACCTTCTGAAGTCTAATTCTGTCATTTCCTCACAGTCATTCTCCGCTCTGCTTTGTTCCCTTGCTGGTGAGGAGTTTTGGTCCTTTGTAGGAGGCAAGGTGTTCTGGTTTCGGGTGTTTTCCTCCTTTTTGCGCTGGTTTCTTCCCATCTTTGTGGATTTATCCACCTGTCGTCTGAGTAGTTGCTGGCTTTTCGATCGGGTCTCTGAGTGGATGCCCAGATTGTTGATGATGGAGTATTTTTGTTACTTGGTTTTCCTTTTACTAGTCTAGCCCCTTCACTCTATGACTGCTGAGGTCAACTCCAGGCCCTGCTTGTCTGGGGTGTACCTGTGGCAGCTGCGGAACAGTGAGGGATTCTACCAGTTTCTTTTTCTGCTATCTTTGTCCCATAATGATGCCTGCCAAATGTCAGTCTTTTGGATTTACAGGGGTCAGGGAGCTGCTTGAGGAGACAGTCTGTACTTTATAGGAGATCAAGTGCTGAGCTGTGAGCTCTGTTTTTCATTCAGGGCTGTTAGGCTGCCACGTTTATGTCTGGTGCAGCAGAACTCATTAAATAAAACGTTTTTTCTCAGATGCTCTGTCTCGGGGGGTTGGGGCTTTCTTTATGAGTGTCTGTTGTGCTGTCCTGCCCAGCTAGGAGGCCGTCTAGTCACAATTTGCCTGGTGTGAGGTCCGCCCTGTTGCTGCAGGCTCTGCCCTGCTGCTGCTGTCTCTGCCCTGCTGCCATGGCCTACGCCCTGCGGCAGAGTCTCTCTGTTGTGGCAGGTTGCCTCGGCAACGGCAGGCTGCATCAGCAATGGGAGTGTACCTCAGTCGTGCGAACTGCCTCGGTAATGGTGGACGCCCCTCCCCCACTGAGGTGCACTGTCCTGGGTTCAGCTGTGCCCGCAGTGAAACTCTCCACCCGGAGCGTTTGGAATCCCCGTTTTGTTTGTCCCACTGCACTGGCCCAAATGCCGTTTCCCTGGAATCTCCTGGTCTGGCTCACTGTTTAAGCCCTGTTCAATAAGATGGATATGCTAATTTGCCCTCCCAAGTCTAAGATTGCTGGTTCAACAGGACACCCGGACCAGTGCTCTTTGTGCGGAGCGCTGTGGAGCGCCGCTGCGCTGCTGCGCCGGCTGCCGGCTGCACCAGCCAAAGCCGCCGTACCAGTGTCCCGCGTCTCTCCTATACCTGGGAATTTCCCTGTTCTATGGGCAACAACGATCCGTCTGGAAATGCAGCCCTGACTCACCCTCTGCACATTCACCAAGAGCTTCAATCCTGGGTTGTTCTCACCGTGCCACCTTGAGCCCCTCCGCCGCATTTCATTGAGATTTTTAAAGATCAATATTCTGAGTTATTTGGCATTTTGAGGATTTTTTTTGTTAAAATCTATTGCTGGAGAATTATTGTGATCCTTTGAAATTGTCACAATGCCTTGATTTCACATGATTCTTGCATTTTTACATTGATCTCTGCATATCTGGCATATCAGTCTTTTTTTATTATTTTTTAATTTACTTTCTTGAGGGAGCCTATTCTTGTTGTGACTCTGGTGTATGTTGTGTAAAGCTGGTTGGCTGTGTGCAGTGGCAAAGATCGTATGATTTCTTTGGTTATAAATACCCTTAATGTGATCTTTCTCAAATTCCAGGTATACTAAATGGGTGACTGCTCTCATGACTTCCTTAACTGAACAGCTAGGGTGGCATGGATCATGCAGGTAGCAGCGGTCTTAAAAATATTTTCTCATTCCTGATTGTTGTACTCTTATGTCAGCTGTTATTGTAATGGCCTGTGCAAGTTCACCTCCATGCCAGCAGTTGGTGCTTGCAGGTTAGAGCCAACTAAAGTGGTGTCAGAAGTGTTTATGTCCAACCTCTTCATCTGGAATAATTTCTCAGGTGTCCCAGGTGGTGATTAGACCATGGGATGTTCAGGGGCATGAGTCTCATGTTCTGCCTTGGGTTGGAGTTGAAACTAAGCAGAACCAGTCATAGGAAGTTTACAGTCAGGATCTACAATGGTGGATTAAAGCACCAGTCCTGTTGGGGGTGGCAAGATGGTACTCAGGCCTCTGGAAAAAATGCATGGGTGAGGGGCAACTGTTTTTGCATCAAGGTCTCAGCACAGAGAGGGAGAGGTGGTCCCAGTACCACATTTTTAGCCAGTGAAAGTGAAATGTGCTTCCCCCTCACACCTCAGAAATGACATCATTCACTCTCCTGTACCAAATGTGGCAAGCAGTTTGGATATTTGGCTAGTCTCTGCAATTTTCTTCTAGTTTCCAACAAAACCCCTAGTATTAGAAGTCACTGACTTGGTCAATACCATGCCTCCCAGGGAATTCTCTTGCTCTGGTCCTGGAAGAGAAGCTCAGTTCTGGTATCTGCAGCTGGAGTCCACACTACACTCATATCTCTGTTCTGGTTGTGGGACCTCCTCCCCATTTGAGGCCTACTTGTCCATGTCTCAGTGCAAGTCTCTCTAATGACAAAGATTGCCACTGCTGTAAAGTCCCTTGACCCCACAGAGCTTGCTAAGAGCTAAACTCTAGAATGTCATTTTTCTTTAGGTACCCCTGGGAAAGTGCATGGAACACTTTCCAGCCTGTTCTTTCTTATAGTCTCCTGGCCATTCCCCAAGTTAGATCTAGGGATTCAGAGAATTTAGGTGCTCTCCTGTGGTCTGTATTTCACCATTCCCCAGTGAAAAAGTGGACTTCAGAGAGGCACTCAGTCATGCTCTCCCATATTGGAGATTCATACCCATACCCAGTATTTAGCTGGTTCCAGCCAAGAGAGCTTCATGCCCTCCTTCTCGTTCTTGGATTCAGAATTTTCTTTTGACTTTTCTTCTTAACTGCTTTATTCCTTGTTATATAATTTTCAGAGAAGAACAACTATAGTGGATGAGACATGTCGGAAAAACTTCTAGCGAGTAATCTTGAGGAAAATAAAGTTTGTGTATATTTCTTATACTCATCTTCTATATTTTATTTAAAATAGACTTTTTGCAATACTGTTTTTAGTGCCTAACTTTTAATTTAATTATTTTTCATTTTTATTTCTGTGTATTGGCAATATTTGGGTATTTTCCTTGTTTCTTTTTCATTTAAATGAATTGCATGCTAGCATCAAAATTTTACCACACATATTTGTGGTTCCAATTTGAGAAGTTTTATTTCATCCTATCATTGATTCATAGACAACACAAACAACTGCTGGTTAGAAATAAATATTCATTTTGTTGTGTCATTTGCTTGTTTCATTTCAAAAACTGATTACTGTTATTATTTTACTCAAACATTTTATTATAAAATATTTAAACATTCCAAAATGTTATATGAATTAGGTTTTGAATATCCAACTATTCAGAACCAATCTTCTAATATTAGCATTTTACTATAATTGATTTATTTATCATATTTATGTATTTCTATCCCTATAAGTTTATTAATACACCTTTTTAATCTTTGCAAAATAATATTTAACATTAATAATGAAATATTTCCAACAGGCACAATAGTAAAGGGATTAACATAAATTCCTAAATGCATACCATCCAACTATTAAATTCTAACATTTTTATACTTGTTTTAGCTTCTCTTTGAACAAATAATTCATTACAAATAAAATTAAAATATTTTTGTGCTATAATGTGATCCTATTTTCCTCTCTTTCTTGTGTTTATCTTTCCATGTATGCTATTATTATCCTACTACATATTTTAGTATATATAAACAACATTTGAGTTGTTTTGCATGTTTTCAGTATTTACCAAAACAATTTCATTTCGTGTATTATCCTGGGGTGCTCTGCCCAATATTTTGTCTGTGAAAGTGATGCAAGTTGGCAGTGTTAGCCCAAGCCACACCATTTTGCAGACCCCCACCATTTTACAAACTCTGGTGAGAGTGGAAAATTCCACCAGGGCCTGGGCTGTGAGAAACATCCTGTTGGAAAGGTCCCAGGCTTAACCCCTGACGGCAATAAATTCATCCTGTCAGACAGGCTCCAGGCTTAACTCCTGACCGCAGTAAATTTCTTCCTTTATCAGCAGCCGAACATACTGCCCCCACCCCATTTTCGCAACAATCCCCGACCTCTCCTGCCCGGGACTGGGGCTCTGATGCTAGCTGGTAACCCCTATCTGCAGGCCTTTCTGCTAATACACTGTGTTGTCCTTGAGCTGCCTTTCTTCCTTTCGTATATTTGGTGTCAAAACTTGGGATGGGGTCTGGATCCCACAACAGAGAGGTACTTTTTTCCAACCTGGGAAGGAAGAGGCACGCCAGCTCGCCCTGGGCTAATTCCCAAATCCTGGTTGGCTTCCCTTTCCCAGCCCTGTCCAGTTTTCTCTTTCTATGGTGGAATCCTTTCTTTTGGTCCCATCCTCCCACCACTTTCTCCTTCCTCTTCTTTCCTCTCAGTGGCTCTGGCAAGGACCACTCCCATTGCTGGACTTCGCATCCAACACCAGCTTCCAATTTGTGGGTGAGTTTCCCTTTCCACCCTCTGACTCCTCTCATATTATTGCCTGTTAGTCAGAAAACCCCAGCACCAGTTAAGAGGATTCCCCAGTCACCACTGGGTGACCCGGATCTGCCTTCTCAGGGGATGCATGCTGAACGCCCATGCACTGGCCACTCCGGTTTCTAGGGGACCTCGAAGAGCTGCGGTGACACCCCGGCTCTTCTCCATCCTTTCTCATGGTTGAAATGGGGAAACTCACTCCCCTCCTCCACATTTTTCACCTTCCCAGCCACTCATATGGGGCAGGGCTCCTTGGAATACCCTCAAGACACCCCTCTCAGATGTCTCATCTGGAACCTCTGAGTACTGGGCTTGACGGACTCCATTAAAACCAAATGCCTTCTTTTCCTTTGTAATGTGGCCTGGACCCAGTATAAGCTAGACAATGATGGCCACTGACCCGAATGGAACTTTTGACTTCCAAATTCAATGTGATTTCAAAATTTTCCTGCAGCACAATGGCTAGAGGTCTAAGATGCCTTATATCCAGGATTTTGCCAATTCCCTCTGTCAGTCCTGTTCACCTTACCGGATCCTCCTCCTAAATAAGAAACCTGTCAAAATTCCTCCACTTCCAGACAAGCCCTCCTCCTCCCCCGATTTTGATCCAGCTGACGAATCCCCACCACCCCTCAGCCCCACTCCCACCACTGTCTCCTCCTCCTGCCCCTTTGGCTCCCCCACCCCTTATCCCTGTCCCCCATCTCCTCTTTCCTCTCCCCACCATACCTGATCTCATGCCCAGCCCCTTTCTGCTGCTGAAAACCAAGCACAGGCCCAGAGGCCCTCTAAAGTCCTCCCCTTGGGGGAAGTTGTGAAGACTGACTTCAATAGTCTGAGTTCCTGTTCCCTTCTCTGTAGCTGACCTCTCTCAGCTTGAAAAGAGACTTGGCTCCTTTTCCACAAGGAATTTCTGTATATCACTCAATCTTATGATCTTATCTGGCATGACATTTATGTCATCCTCTCCTCCTCCCTCACCCTGGAGAAGAGGGAACGTATCTGGTTAAGGCCCATGCAGATACCCTTCATTGATAAGAAGCTGCCCATAACCCAATCAGAACCCTAGCTGTTCCCAGAACTGACCCCAATTGCAATTATCAAGCAACTTCTGCAGACAGACAGAAACTAGGCCATATGATAACAAGCCTCCTAGCTGGCATGAAAAAGCCACCCTTACGGCTATCAAGTATGAAAAGATAAAAAAATCACTCAAGGCCCCCAACAAAAACCCTGTTCTTTTTTTCTCCCGCCTTTCAGAGGTCGTGATTAAATATGCGATCTTAAGTCCTGACACTGACGAGGACAGAATCTACCTCCACTTACACTTTATTTCCCAGTCAGTCCCCGACATAGAAAAGAAATTCCAAAGACTGTAAAATGGCCCTCAAACTTCCCAAAGAGACTTAAAGTAGCCATCAAGGTCTTTAACAATAGAGAGGAAGAACTAAAAACCCAAAAGCTTAAAAGAGATCAGGCTAAATACCAGATGCCATACAACAAGATTTCTCAATGTACACAAAAATCCTTAACTCAACCTCATGGAAGTCCTCATCAAGAGCGTATTTTAAGTGTGGCCAACAGGGTCACTGGGCAAGAGCCTGCCCCAATCTCGGGCCACCCTCAAAACCTTGCCCTATCTGTGGTATCAAGGGACACTGGAAGTTGGATTGCGCTCAAGAAGACTCTTCACCCCACTTGACCACCTCTAACTCAAACAGGTCCTCCAACCCAGGTTCCAGTCTGTCAAGTGTTCTAGACCTGGCTGCTGAAGACTGACGGGGCCCAGGGTCTGCCATCCCCAACGCCATCACCACTACGGAACCCAGGGTAACGCTGTCAGTCTCTGGTAAGCCTCTGTCCTCCCTTTTAGATCTGGGAATGAGTTACTCAGTTTTACCAGAATATTCTTAACCCCTCCTCAGTTCTTCCATCTATTGTGAGAGTCAATGGAATCCCGTCCAGGCACAGACTGGTCCCCTGTTATGCAACCTATTCAATACCCTCTTCATCCACTCCTTCCTAGTTATCCCTTAGTGCCCTACCATTATCTTGGGGTGGATCATACTGAGTAAATTCCAGGCCTCCATACAACTAGCCTCCCCCAATTCTACCCCTTTTATTTTACTCTGCTGCCCAGATGTTTCCCTCTCTTCTTCCTCATCTTCGCTATCCTCCCTGTTACCTTCTATCAATCCAAAAGTGGGGAATGTCTCTAAACCCACAATAGCCACACATCATATCCCAGTCAAAATAACCTTCCAAGACTCCTCCATCTTCCCTTATCAGTTTCAATATCCCCTTAACCCAACTGGCCTCAGGGGCCTCAAACCTATTACGTGTAAACTTTTACAAGCTCAGATTCTCAACTCTGTTAACTCTCCCCTAAACACCCTTATCCTGGTTGTCAAAAAAAACAGACAGATTTTACCGCTTGGTCCAGGATATCTATGTCATTAGCCAAGCAGAGATACCAGCCTATCCAGTGGTCCCCAATCCCTATATTCTACTGTCCCATATTCCCCCATCTACCACACACTTCTCTGTATTGGATCTCACATTCACCCACCTAACAGATGGCATTCCCACAGGGGTTACAGCATAACCCCCACCTGTTTGGACAGGCTCTCACCAAGGATCTAACCAAGCTTTCCCTTGTTCCAGCACCCTCCTTCAATACATCAATGACCTTCTCTGTAGTCTCTCTTTTGATCTATCCATCCAACACATCACCTAACTTTTAAATTTCCTCCATGGCCATGGATATCAGGTTTCACCTACAAAGGCTCAAGTAGCTCAAACCCAAGTCACTTATGTTCAACTCTCCTTAACCCCTAATTCTTGAGCCATGCTAGCCTGATGGAAGGAACTAATATGGTATGTGCCCCTTCCCTACACCAAGAAGGACCTTTCTTTTTTGGACCTTGTGGGATACTTCCAGCTGTGGATTATTACGACCTATTGGCCAAATCACCCTGCATGGCATCACATGCGTCCACCCTAGAACGTTTGGACCAAGCTTGCCCATAACTCCAACTTCCAAAAACTAGAAGATGCCCTTTTAATGGCCCAGCACTAGGACTACCCAACCCCAGTAAACCCTTTACCCTGCATGTTCATTCTAATCAAGGCCTTGCCCTTGGACTTCTCTGCCAAACCCACGGCAACATTCCACAAGCTATTGCATACTTCTCAAAACAACTGGACTCAGTCGTCCAAAGCTGGCCTCCATGCTTGACAGTTCTAGGTGCAGCTACATTGCTGGCCCCAGAGACACGAAAACTCACTCTCTACCAGCACATTACTATTGCATTTTCCCATAACTTATGGGGCCTCATGAGCCATTGATCTCTTCTTTTCCTCCCACCATTCTGCTTACAGCAACCCTTTAACACCTTCCAGAGATGTAAAATTCTAAACCCAGCCACCCCCCTCCCTATAAGTACTGCAATTCTGAATCCCCTCACTCTTGGCTGGACCTCTTCTCCCCTTTCCAACAAATTTTCAGAAGCCCCTTTGCAGGGGGAACCCACATGGTTCATTGATGGAAGCTCCTTTAAGGAACCATGTCTGGCAGCTGGCTATGCCATCATTGCCAAAAAATACAAACTCCTAGAATCCAGTGCTCTCTCACCCTGTATCATGTCACAACAACCGGAACTAGTTGCTCTAACCAGGGCCCTCACTGTACTCTAGCAGGAAAGGAGTTTTCTAACTTCAAAAAGAACCCCCATAATAAACCCCATAATAAATTAGCCAGCTAAACTACTACTAGAGGCCGCCATTATCCATTGCAAGAGACACCAAAAGGCTACAGACGTCATAACCAAGGGAAACTTCTTAGCAGATTTGGCACCCTGGCAGGCAGCCCTTAGATCACCATTGTTATTGCCCATTTTCCCCAGCATACACCCAAGAAGAAAAAAGTGCACTTGCTGGCTCCAGGGCTGTTCATAAGGAAGGCTAATTTTACTTAGACTATAAACTCATCCTACCCAAGACACAATAACTTTCTGTTCTCACCCACATCCATAACCAATTCCATGTGGGTTATCTCCCCCTGCTCCAATTTCTAAAAACCTGTATACATTCCCTTACTATGGCCATCAGCTTGGATAGCTCACTAAAGGTTGCTCTGCCTGCAGTTAGACTTCCCCTCAAAGAGCTCTTAAACTACCTCCTTTTCCCTCCCATCAGGCCCAAAAGCCAGTTGCCAGGACAGGATTGGCAAACTGAATTCACTCATATGCCCCACCATAAAAAAAGTCTGATATCTCCTCATGATGATAGATACCTTTTCAGGTGGATAGAAGCCTTTCTTACTACCACCGAAAGGCACACACTGTTGTCTCTACCTTCCTCACACACATCATCACTTGATTTGGCCACCCCTCATCTATATATTTGAATGATTGACCAGTGTTTATCTCCCAAGTCACTCAACAGGTTTCTTTTTTTTTTTTTTTTTTGCCATCCACCGTGAGCTTAGAAGCTCACGTTGGCCTCGAACTCATGGCCTTGCCTTCGCGAGCGCCAGGACATTCGGCCGGAGCCTGCAAGCTCAGGTTGGCCTCGAACTCCCGGCCCCGCCTTTGCAGGTGCCAGGACGTTCGGCCGGAGCCACTTTGGGCCCCGTCAACAGTTTTCTAAGGCTTTAAACATCATTTGGGCTTTTCACATTCTCTATCACTCCCAATCCTAGGGTAAAGTTGAACAGGTGAATGCCCTCTTAAAACAACAGTTAACCAAACTTTCCCTAGAGATCAAAATGAAAACCAAATATCACTTCTTCCCTTGGCCCTAATGTGCCTCAGGGTTTTCCCCGAAAAATCTCTAAATGTAAGTCCTTTTGAACTTATGTATGGACGCCCTTTCGTCTTATAGAACTTTGCCCCATCACCTCCCTTACAGAACACTTGGCCAGCACTGCACCTCCCTCAACACTTAGTTCGACAGTACAGTATGCTGACATTCACCTCCCCAAATCTGAAGACTCTTCCCAACTCACTTTCTTATCCTTACAGTCAAAAGACTGGGTATGGGTAACAGAACCCACGTCCCCTCTCCAACAAAATGGAAGGGTTCCTATCAGGTTATATTAACCATCCCCGCTGCTGCAAAGTTAACATACTTTCACTATTATATACACCATTCCAAGTGTAAAAAGGCACCTGACCCACACCCCAAAGTCTCCTCACCCCGGAAATATTCTTCCTTTCCTACAGGACCAACCTCGCTGTGCCTAACAAGAATTCCAGAAGTCACCCAACCGAAAGGCTCTGGCCCATGACACTCTCCACTTCCAATCTTAAATCTTTTACTTCATACCTTATCTCAGATCTCTCCTGGTACCCCTTCCCCACTCCCTTAGATAATCCATCTCAATTCCTCATGCTAATCGAGGAGCTATGGCTGCAAGGCACCTTCCAAGATTTCACACCTACACAAATCTCCTTTTTCTCCTTTTGCCTTCTGTGTTTATGGGACATTCTGAGTCCCCACCCCCAATCACTGACAGCTGGGCCCCCTTCATCAACCTCACATACCACCTCTTAAGTCAGTCGCAATCTCCCCCTCTCCTCCAACTGTTGGATTTGTCTAAACACAACCATTGATTCATGCCTCTTTCAGCCGAACTACTTACGTGGACACAGTCCGACATGAGTTTACACATTTATTATTTGGCTATACCTTTCTTGGTTGATCCATGCCCGAAACTGGTTCATAACCTGGAAACGCAGCTAAAGACCTTTCCTTCAAACTCAACTCTCTCAGTATACTTTTGGGCAGGGCTGCTGCCTCCTTCCCCTAATAGATTCTGAACTAACATCCACAAAAACCAACACAACATCATCTAAACCATCAATATGGGGGTCCCATTTCTACTCGAACTTTTTTCATATCCCCGCCCCTTTTATGTCTCAGCTGAATCTACTGTAATCCAAACCATGCCACAATGGCAGGACAGGTTCCCCAATCCCTATGTGGTCTTATTCTTATGCTCACATCCTCTGTAGCCTGTCAATTCTAAACCCTAATTACAAAATCATGTCCACCTCTGCTTGACAGTAGCTGTTATGCTATTCTGGATCACCTACCATCCAAACATCCCTGAACCTCACCTCCGATCCTCTCTTCTTTCCTACCATCCAATTCCCAGCTCCCCCCATGCAAACTCTATTCTCTATGTCACTGGTTTAAAGGTGCCCCCTGGAAAAAATGTAACAATTTCCTCACCTGCAACTGGTACCTTACAGCCACCACACCAGGGCAGCAATGGTTAATGGTTGACAAAGAAAATTTCTTCTCTCTCTCCAAAACCAAACAGCCTTCACCAAGTCCCCAGCCAACACTCCCTATCAGGCCCTTACAGGTGCCACTCTGGCTGGCAGTTACTCAGTTTGAGAGAATGAAAACACCCTTTCATGGCTAGCTACCTTCACCTACAACTTCTGCCTGCCCACCCCAGTCTCTTCTTATTGTGTGGTACAAACTGATATATTTGTCTACCAGCCCACTGGTCAGGAACTTGCACCCTGGTCTTTCAAGCTCCAGCCATCAACATCCTACCTTCTAACCAAACTACTCTAATTTCTTTAGAAGCTTCTATCTCCTCTTCACTGATATGAAATAAATGGTCTTTACACCTCTTCACCCTGCTAACAGGATTAGGCACTACTGCTGTACTTGGCACTGGAATAGCAGGCATAACCACCTCGATCACCCATACCAAAGGCTATTCACAAGCCTTTATCACCCTAGAAGATATGCACACCTCCATTACCAGTCTCCAACAACAAACAGACTTCCTCACAGGAGTCATCCTTCAAAACTGGAGAGCCCTGGACCTACTAATTGCTGAGAAAGAGGGTACCTGCATATTCCTCCAGGAAGAATGCTGTTTCTATGTTAATGAATCTGGCATTATTCACAATGCAGTTTGCAGGCTTCGTGACAGGGCTGCAGAGTTCTGACATCAAGTCTGGGACTCTTGGTGACAAGGGTCATCCTTTCTAAGATGGATACCCTGGGTTGCCCCCTTCCTAGAACCCCTGATCTTCCTTCTCCTGTCACTAATTATTGGGTCATGTGTATTTAACCTTATATCCTGCTTCATTTCCCAAAGGCTGAGTTATTTTATCCGGGCAAGCATGCAAAAGCACATTGATAATATCCTTTTCTTTTGCCAAGTCCAATATCAGAGCCTACGAGGAAGCCATTCCGAAGCTCCGGAACCCGGGCCCTAATCACAACGCCCCTATCCAGCAGGAAGCAGCCAGATGATCAGCGACGCCCTTCTTCCTTTTATTTTTTTAAGACAGTTTTGCTCTTGTTGCCCAGGCTGGAGTGTGCAATGCTGCAATCTCAGCTCACTGCAACCTCTGCATCCCTGGTTCTAGCGATTCTCCTGTGTCAGTTCCCCAAGTGTCTGGGATTACAGGCATGCGCCACCATGCCTGGCTAATTTTGTACTTTTTGTAGAAACGAGGTTTCTCCATGTTGGTTAAGCTGGTTTCAAACTCCCGACCTCACGTGATCCGCCCACCTCGGTCTCCCAAATTACAGTGATTACAGACATGAGCCATCGCTCCCGGCCCTTTCTTCCTTTTGATACTAAAGTAATAAATAGGAATGTTAGCCTAAGCTGCACCATTTTACAGACCCCCACCATTTTACAAACTCTGGTCAGAGTGGAAAATTCCACCAGGGCCTGAGCTATGAGAAACATCCTGTCAGGTCCCAGGCCTAACTTCTGGCTGCACTAAATTTCTTCATTATCGGCAGCCAAACACATCGCCCCCACCTCATTTGCACAAAAATCCCACACATCTCCTGCCCAGACCTATAACTGCCCCAGCCTGTAAGCAGGAAGGGGATCCTGGCACTAGCTGGTACCCCCTCTCCGCAGGTCTTTCTCCCAATAAATCTGTGTTGTATTGAGCCACTTCTGCTCCGTTCATTTCTCTCTTTCATTCTAACAGCTCAAACTACTTTATTCAGTTCTGACTGTGGTATAAATATTCCATTGTATGAAAATAATATACTTATTTAATCCGTTTTACTTTAGTTTTATGCCATTTTACAGAAACCTCTTAAAGACAAAGACTAAATATTATTTTCATTGTAGACGGCATACCAGAGTTTATGTTCAAAAAAGATTCTTAAATATTTTTTGTAATTGAAAATTTAATTATGAAAATAATGACATCAGCATATACTGGAGTCTGCAATCAAGCCTTCCTGTTCCCACAAAGAACCAACAATTTGTTGTGAATAAAACTAAATGAAAGAGCTTAGGAGCCCACTTAAGAGCCTCAGAAATACAGTGAAAAAAAAAACTGAGAAGGACCACACAAAAAGTATAAAAAGAATCATTTCATTTCACCTGCAGTAACCCATTCCTCAAACTGGCACTTCTCAGCATAGAGTGGGAGGTCTGGCTTGTCTGCCCCATTTGCACAGAAAAGAAGAGGAGGATATAAAACCAGTTTCCTCGGGCTTTTGGAATGTTGCCCAAATGACCAGCTTCAGTTTCACTCAACCCAGATAAGTGGGGGAACAGGTATGGTGAGGCATCTGGAGATGGGAAAAAGGGGGACAGGCTCAATCAGTATCAACCATGTGAATAGTCTCAGAGTGAACCCTAGAGGTCTGCTCAGCACAGGATTCTAGCAGACATCGCCATTGAGGACCTTAACAACCCTCCTGGTGGCTGTGCAGCCCCTGCAGCAATCATTGCACAGAACCACTCCATGTTCTTGATCACTAACACCATTGGCTTGCTCTAAAGAGGAGCTTAGCAGTTTTCACCAGTAAGGAAAAAACTGCCAACAAAAGAGCAGGAAACCCTCTGTAGTTTTTGCCACCAAAGGCCCTGCAGTATTTTTCTTCACAATCTCCGTGTGCCTCAGACACTCCCTGTTTTTGGAGTCACCCAGAGTCAAAACTGCTGCTGCTGCAATCACGCTGGCCCACGGACCCATCAAACAACATTGACAATCACCAGATATCTGACCAGATGATGTTCTCTCTCTCTCTCTTTCTCTTCCTGCCAATCCCCTCCCTAGAGCCACTTGAGTTGCTCCCGCCATGGTTAGCCCCCAACTAGGTGATTCACTACAGTATCCATTGGCATTTTCCAAGTGACTAAACCAAGACTCTTCCTTTATGGAGTTACTCCACCTGCTGCCTCTGCAGGTGCTTTGTCCCAGAGACCCAGTGCAGCTACTGTGCTTGTGCCCAAAAACAGTCCCAGGTCTCCTGCTGAAGGCTGTAGCCCCACCATCTTGCACACCCAAGGCTGGTCACTGAAGCTGGGCTGTTGCATACTGCCAGTCCAACCCCATGCTTGAGCTTGAATAAGCATCTTGCCATGCCTCTTGTCTCCTCCCTCCAACATACTGACCACACACACAGCTGGCTCCTGCAGCTGCACGCGTGTCCGCACTTCCAGCTTATTCCTGAAGCTGCCCATGCACGCATAGATGACTTCATCTTATTGCTGAACCTCAGATGGCCTATGCAATCATTCATGTGCAAGCCAACAGCAAGCACTGCCACATGTGCACTCATACTCAGCCTCAGCACATACCTCTGAACACAGCCCTCACGACTCGGTGGCCTGTGCTGGAAAATTTATGATTACAATGAGTTTCTTCAGTAAAACATGTACACATCACTGGCTACAGCCTTCATGACTGCCAGCCCTAGAGCCTAGTTACTGGACAGAGAGACACAGATGAGTTTACTGACACCCCTCACAGACACTGAAGATCTCCGAAAGGTCTTGCCAACAAGGATCATTCAAGTCCAAATATCAAGGTCTGGTAGGTAACTACACAGCAAAAATGTATATTAGACATACAAAGGGAAAAGATAAAATAATTCAAGCATATTACAGAAAACTATCAAATCACAAAGGAAGACAGTAAGAGAGGAAATAGGAAAAAAAGGATCCACAAACAACCAGAAAAGAATAGAATGGCAGCACTAAGTTCTTACTATCAAGAATTACCTTGAATATAAATAAATTTTCCCATCAAAAGACGTACAGCAAGCCTGAATGAATTAAACAATAAAACACCTAACTATAAATTGCTTAAAAGAGCTTAATTTGACTTTAAGAACAAACATAGACTTAAAGTGTGATGAAAAATTTATTCCATGGACATTGAAACCAAAGAGAGCAGTGATAGCTACTTATATCAGACAAAATAGGCATTAAGTAAAAGACTAAAAATTTAAAAAGGAGGGCTGGGTGTGGTGGCTTACGCCTGTAATCCCAGCACTTTGGGAGGCCGAGGGTAGTGGTTCACGAGGTCAGAAGTTCAAGATCAACCTGGCAGACATGGTGAAACCCCATCTTTACTAAAAATATAAAAAATAGCTGGGAGTAGTGGTGGGTGCCTGTAATCCTAGCTACTCAAGAGGCTAAGCAAGGAGAATTGCTTGAACCTGGGAGGTGAAGGCTTCAATGAGCTGAGATCACACCACTGCACTCCAACCTGGGTAACAGAGTGATACTCCATCTCAAAAAAAAAAAAAAGGGAAAATTTAAAAGGTCAATATAAATTGAAAGTCAACCAATCAAGTTGATATAACAACTGTAAATACAGATACACCCAATTTCACAGCACATACATATGTAAAGCAAATATTAGTAGATCTTAAGAGAGACAGAGACTGCAATGCAATAATTGTAAGGGAATTAAATACCACACTTGTAACAACAGGTAGATTATTGAAACACAAAATGAAAAAGGAGTCACTGTACTTGTACTCTGTTGTAGACCAAATGGTCTTAGCTGTCATGTACAGAATGTTGACAAAATTTTACATCTTTTCATGATAAATCTTCTCAACAAATTAGGTACAGAATAAATGTAACAACACAATAAAGGTCATATGTTACAACACATAGCTAACATCATAATAATGAAAAGTAGATTTTTTCTTAAAATCAAGAACTGGACAAGGAAGTCTAATCACCACTTCTATTTACAATAGTACTTGAAGTGCAAGCCAGAACAGATAGGCAAAATAAATGAATAAAAGTTATCAAAATTGGAAAGAACAAAGTTAACTTTTCCTTGTGTGCTGATGACACGATTATATGTATAGAAAATTCTAAAGCCTCCATCAAAAAACTGGTAGAAATAATAAACAAATTCAGTAAATTCACAGGATACAAAATCAATATGCAAAACCTGCAGCATTTTTTTTCTTATTTTGGGAAGAAGTCTCACACTGTCACAAGGCTGGAGTTCAGTGGCGTGATCTCAGCTCACTGCAAACTCCACCTCCCAGTTTCAAGCAATTCTCCTGCCTCTGCCTCCCGGCTGCCACCACGTCTGGCTAATTTTTGTATTTTTAGTGGAAACAGGGGTTTCACCATATTGGACAAGATGGTCTCCATCTCTTGACCTTGTGGTCCGCCTGCCTCAGCCTCACAAAGTGCTCTGATTACAGGCATGAGCCACCGCACCTGGCAGTATCATTTTTATATAGTGATGATGAAAAATCTGAAAAAGAAATTAAGAATAGAATTCCAGATGGGCGCAGTGGCTCACACCTGTAATCCCAGCAGTTTGGAAGACCTAGGCTGGAGAATCACCAGAGGTCCAAAGTTCAAGACCAGCTTAATCAACATGGAGAAATCCCGTCTCTGCTAAAAATGCAAAATTAGCTAGGTGTAGTGGTGCATGCCTGTAATCCCAGCTACTTGAGAGGCTGAGGCAGGAGAATCACTTAAACCAGGCAGGCAGAGGTTGCAGTGAGCCAAGATTGCACCATTGCACTCCAGCCTGGGCAACAAGAGTGAAACTCAGTCTCAAAAGAAAAAAAATACAATTCCATTTACATTCAAATGAAAATGAAATGCTTAGGAATAAATTTTACCAAGGCTGTGAAATATTTGTATACTCAAAACTATAAAACATTGATGAATAAAATCGGAGAAACAACTATATATAAAATGAGAAAGAAATGAGACATTTTCAAACAAACAAAACCAAGGAAACATATGACCACTAGAAGTATCCTACAAGGAACATGGATAAATTTGGAAACCATCATTCTCAGCAAACTGACACAAGAACAGAAAATTAAACATCACATGTTCTCACTCATAGATGGGTGTTAAACAATGAGAACACAGGGACACAGGGAGAGGAGCATCACACACTGGGGTCTGTTGGGGGGCGCAAGGGAGGGACAACGGGAGTGTGTGGAGGTCAGGGAGTGCTAACATGGGGAGAAATGCCAGATGTAGGTGATGGGGTGATGGAGGCAACAAACCACATTGCCATGTGTGTACCTATGCAACAATCCTGCATGAGCTGCACATGTACCACAGAACCTAAAGTACAATTAAAAAAAGAAGTACCCTACAAGAAATGCTGAACAGAATTCTTTATATTCTAATTAAAAGATGCTAGACAGTAACTAAAAGATATATGAGGATATAGCTTTTGTAAAGGTAAATACATAGGCAAATATGAGTATACAAACTTATACACAGTGTATACATTATATGCATAAAGTCTATTTATATGTATACATATAAATAGGATATGTAATTAGTATCAATCTATGTAATATTGTAATGTTGGGTTGTACCCTACATTTTTGGTAGAGATTTAAAAGAAACATGCAAACAATTATGAATGTTTTGATAGGTACACTATACATAAGGATGTAATTTGTGACATCAAGAACATAAATTGGGAAGGGTAAGGAGCCATAAAAGAGAAGAATTTTTGTATATAATTAATTTAATATTAATTTAAGAGGATTTTTATAACATTAAAATATTGTATGTAATCCTTATGGTAAACATAAATATATAAACAGAATATTTATTAAAACATTTAAAAAGAATCAAAAGATCACTAGAAAATTTTGTTAACATGAAAGAAGGCTGCAATAGAGAAAGAAGCAAAAGGTATAAGACATATAAAAAACGAATAGCAAATTAACACTCCTTACTTTAAATGTCAAATGATTCAACTCTCTAATAAAAGTTCAAACTCATGACACTTGCAAGAGAATTAAATAATTCTCAAATAACAAATTTCAATAAAAAAAGAAATTTATGAAATGTCAAAATAATTCAACATCATGTTTTATGATCTCAGTGAGATACGAGAAGACATATTAATAAAACCAAAAATTGAAAATCAATTCATGATATGAATGAGAAATTCAACAAAGGGATACATATTATATATTTAAAAATAAGAAAACAGTAACCCTGGAGTTAAAGAATTCAATAAATGCAAATTATACATTTGATGGCTTCAAAGATAGACTGGATCAACCAGAAGAATGAATTTTAGAACCTGAAAACAGATCTTTTGAAATTAGACACCAAAAAAATGCATAAAAAATAGAAATTAAATAAAGCATATTCGACATATGGGGTACCATAAAGTAATCAAATATTCCAATTTTGAGTGTTCCACAGGTGAAGAGAAAGCCAAAGGCATAGAACGCCTATTTAACAAAATAATACCTAAAAACTTCGGAAGTCTAAAAAGAGATTTATACATCCATATATAGGTAACTCAGAGATCCCCACACAGATGCACTCAAAAAGTTTTTTTACAAGTCACATTATAGTCACACTGTCAAAAGTCAAAGACAGAGATTTCTAAAAACAGCAAGATAAAGGTAACTACTCACATATAAAGGAATTCTCCTCAGACACACTATAGATTTTTCTGGAGGAACCTATGCAGGTCAGGAGCAAATTAGATGACATATTTAAACTGCTGAAAGAAAAAGCCAAAAAACAAAACAAAAAAAACCCTGCTAGCCAAAAGTAGTATGCTCATCAAAGTCAGCCTTCATAAATTCAGAAGAAATAAATTACTTGCAAGACAAGCAAAAATTAAATGAATTCATTACCACTACACCACCCCTACATGAAATGCTTAATGAAGTACTATATCTGGTAGAAAAAGAATATCTATCATCATTAAAACACAATGAAGTATTAAACACACTGGTAGAACACATGCAAATAAAGAAGGGGAAGGACTCAAGTGTTACCACTTACCATAAACCACCAAACCAAAATCATATATAGTAAGAGAGAAATTAAGAGAAAAAGAATATCCAAAACAACCAGAGAACAATTAACAAAATGACAAGAATAAGTCCCCCCATATCAGTAATAACCTTGAATTTTTAAACTGATTAATTTTAATTAAAAAATGTAGATTGGCTGAATATCTACAACAGTATTACCCAACTATATGGTACCTATATGAAACTCACTTCATCTGTAAAAACACATATAGAATGAAAGTACAGGAATTGAAAAATAAATTACACACAAATAGAAAGCAAAAGGATGCATTAGTAGCTATCTTCATGTCAAATAAACCAGACTTTAAGTCAAAATAGTAAAATGAGACAAAGAAGGTCCTTATACAATTATAAAGGGATTGATATTGAAAGCATTTATAAAAATTATATATGTGTGTGTGTCTGTATATATATAAATATATATATATATATATATTTATATATATACACCCAACACTAGAACAGCAAGATACAAAAGGCAAATACTACTAGATCTAAGTGGAAACATAGACTCAAATTGTAGTCAGAGACTTCATCACCACACTCTCTGCATTAGACAGATTATCTAGTCAGAAAATTAACAAAATGCTTTGCATTCAAAGTATGCTTTAGGCCAAATAGATGTTTAGAGAATATGGTATTCAACAACAGCACCTGCTGCTGTTTATTTTGACACATGGAACATTCTTCAAGATAGAGCATATGTTAGGCCAAAAAATGCATCTCAACAAATTTTTTAATTCAGTCATAAAAAGTATGTTTACAGGCGGGGCACTGTGGCTAAAGCCTGTAATCCCAGCAATTTGGGAGGCCAAGGCAGGCAGATCACGAGGTCAAGAGATTGAGACCATCCTGGACAACATGGTAAAATCCCGTCTCTACTAAAAATACAAAAAAATTAGCTGGGTATGATGGCATGCAGCTGCAGTCCCAGCTATCCGGGAGGCTGAGGCAGAAGAATTGCTTGAACCCGGGAGATGGAGGTTGCAGTGAGCCAAAATCGTGCCACTGCACTCCAGCCTGGCCCCTGGTGACAGAGCAAGACACTGTCTCAAAAAAAAAAAAAGTATGTTTACAGATGACAATGAATTAAAACTAGAAATCAATTACAAGAACTTTGGAAATTAAACAGTATACTCCTGAATGACTATTGGGTCAATGAACAAACTAAGACAGAAATCAAAAAGATGTTTGAAACATAAAAATGCAAATATGGAATATCAAAGCTAAAGGATACAGAAAAACCAGTGTGCAGCATTAACATCAACACAGATCTTAAGTCTGATAAATAAGATTTACAATCTATTCCCTATGAAGCCTGCTAGCTGGAGGCTTTATCTGCATGATAAAACTTTGGTTTCTACAATGTCTATTGTTACCCAGACATTCTTTTCTATTGATAACTCTTTCAACAAATGGCTAATTAGAAAAATTTTAAATCCACCTATTACCTAGAAGACCCCACTTTTAGGTGTCCTGCCTTTCTGGACCTAGCCAATGTATTTCTCAAATGTATTTGATTGAAGTTTCACATCTCCTTAAAATGTATAAAATCAAGCTACGTCCCTACTGCCTTAGCACACATTCTCAGGATCTCCTAAAGCCTGTGTCATGGCCATGGTCACTCATATTTGGCTCCAAATAAATCTGTTTAAATGTTTTACAGAGTTTGACTCTTTTCATTAGCATTGGAGACTATTATGAACAACTATATAATAACAAACTGGAAAACAGAAAATGTATAAACTCCTGGAGACATACAACCCACAAGTCTGAATGAGTAAAAAATAGGAAATGTGAACAAATAGTGAGTCACAAGCATAAATAAGTATTAGAAAGACTTTCAACAAAGAAAAGCCTTGGACTGTATAGCTTTGATGCCAAATTCTACCACACTCATAAAAAATAACTGACACCTATTTTCCTCAAATTATTCAAAAATATTAAATATTAGCAATTTCTCCATAACTGATTCTATGAGGCCAGAATTACTTTTATACTGAAACTAGATATAAACACAAAAAAGTATAGGCCAATATCTCTAATGAATATAGACAAATGAAATCCTCATCAAAATACTAGCAAAGGGAATTCAACAGAACATTAGAAAGATAACACAACAAGATCAAATAAAATTTATTCCAGGTGTGGGCAAGGATGGTTTATCATACAAATTAATAAATGTGGTAAATTACCTCAACAGAATGAATGACAAAAAATGTATAATCATCACAATAGGTACAAAAAATATTTGAATTAATTAACCATACCTTCATGATAATAACTTTCAATAAAGTAGGCACAGAAGGAACATATCATGACATAATAAAGGCTGTATATGGCAAATTTACAGTTAACATCACATTGAATGGAAAGAAGTGGGAAATTTTTTTTCTTTCTAAGAAATTGAAAATGACAAGGAGGCCCACTTAACCAGTTCTATTCAACATATTACTAAAGTTATACCCAAGCAATCACGCAAGAGTAATAAAAACCTTACCAATTGTAAAAGATGGGGTTAAATTGACCCTCTCTGTAGATGACAATTTTTTTTTTGAGACGGAGTTTCACTCTTTTTACCCAGGCTGGAGTGCAATGGCACAATCTCGGCTCACTGCAACCTCCGCCTCCTGGGTTCAAGCAATTCTCCTGCCTCAACCTCCCAACTAGTTGGGACTATAGGCACGTGCCACCATGTCCAGCTAATTTTTTGTATTTTTAGTAGAGACGGGGTTTCACCATGTTGACCAGGATGGTCTTGATCTCTTGACTTCATGATCCACCCACCTCAGCCTCCCAAAGTGCTGGGATTACAGGCTTGGGCCACTGCGCCCAGCGGACAAAATGTTATATATAGAAAAACCTAATGACTTCATAAAAAATACTTTGATCTGATTAATAAATTTAGTAAAGGTTCAGAATAAAAATCACCATATAAAAGCCAATAGTGTTTTCATACACCAATAATGAACCAGCTATAAAAAGGAAATCAAGAAGATGATACCATTTTCAACAGCTACAAAATATATAATATTAAATAAAAACAAAACAAGTCTCAATCAATTTAGATGTTCATTTTGTGAAGATTAAGAAACATGCTTACGACCCAGCCTCAGGAGGTCCTGACAATATATCCCCAAGGTGGTCAGGCTATAGCTTGATTTTATACATTTTATGGAGACATAAGCCATCAATCAATATATAAAGATACATATTGGTTTGGTCCCAAAATGTGGAACTACTCAAAGTTGGGGTTTCCAAGTCATAGGGGGATTCAAATATTTTCTTTTTTTTTTTTAATCAAAGATTTTCTAATTCACAACTGGTTGAAAAGTTTATCTAAAAACCAAGAATCGATAGAGAGGAGAAGAAGATGGTGCTATAGGAGCAACTCAGGATTGCAGCTCCCAGTGAAAGCACAGAGGGTGAGTGGATGCCGCATTCCCAGTCAGATCTTTATTGCCCACAGACCAGGAGATTCCTAGCTGTAGGAGCCCCATGGGCTGGCAGCACGGCTGTTTGGGCCAGTGTGGCTGTTTGGGCCGGCACCGCAGTGCAGCGGCACTCCGTACATAACACACTAGTCTGGTTGCCCTGCTAAGCTGGCAATTTGAGATTTAGGAAGGCAGATTAGTGCATTCATCTGATTAAATGGGACTTAAACAGTAAGCCAGGCCAGGAGAGTCCCGGGCAGCAACGTCATTTCAGCCAGCGCAGTGGGTCACCGCACGGTAAATCACACAGATCCCAGTGCCCTTTAAGCAGGCGACTGGAACACCTGGGAGAGAGTCAACCGTTCAACTTAAAAAAAAAGAAAAAAGGGGCTCTGAAGCAGGAAGCCAGGTGATCAGGCTCGGCGGGTCCCACCCCCACAATAACAAACAAAACAGCAACTGGAAACGCTCGGGGTAAGAGTTTCACGGCAAGCAGAGTTGAACCCAGGATGGTGCAGCTCAGTGGGAGAGGGGCATCCGCCATTACCGAGGCACTCCACCCCTACGGAGGTACTCTGCCATTGCTGACGCAGCCTGCCATTGCCGAGGCAACCTGCTGTGGCCAAGGCAACCCGCCATAACAGAGAGAGTCCGCCATTACAAAGGTGGGTCACCATCATCAGGGCAGTTCAAACCACACCCATATAAACAGGACTACAGGGAATTGCACATGGCAGCAGGGCAGAGCCCATGGCAGCAGGGAGGAGCCCATGGCAACAGGAGGGAGCCCATGGAAGCAGGGTGGAGCCCATGGAAGCAGGGTAGAACCCAGGGCAGCTCAACATAGCCTCTACAAGCAGGTAGTGACTATACTGCCTCCTAGCTGGGCAAGACAGTGCAACGGACACTCATAAATAAAGCCCTAACTCCCTGGCACAGAGCACCTGAGGAAAAAAAGGGGCTTTATGAGTTTGCTGCATCAGACTTAAACGTACCTGCCTAGCAGCCCTGAATGAACAACAGAGCTCAGAGTTCAGCACTTGAGCTCCTATAAAGTACAGACTGTCTCCTCAAGCAGCTCCCTAAACCCCGTATATCCAAAGAGTCACCTCACAAAGGACTGATCAGACTGACATTTGGTGAGCATCATTCTAGGACAAAGATAGCAGAAGAACAAACTGGTAACAACCCTCACTGTTTTGCAGCTGATACAGGTGTTCCCCAAGCAAGCAGGGCCTGGAGTGGACCTCAGCAGTCCTACAGCAGAGGGGCTACACTGTTAGAAGGAAAACTAAGTAACAGAAATACTTCATCGTCAACAATCTGGACGTCCACTCAGAGACTCAATTGAAAAGTCAGCAACTACTCAGACGACTGGTGAATAAATCCACAAAGATGGGAAGAAACCAGCGCAAAAAGGAGGAAAACACCAGAAACTGGAACACCTCGCCTCCTACAAGGGACAAAAACCCGTCACCAGCAAGGGAACAAAGCTGGACAGAGAATGAATGTGATGAAATGACAGAATCAGACTTCAGAAGGTGGGTAATGAGAAATTTTGGTGAGATAAAAGAACATGTTCTAACTCAATGCAAAGAAACTAAGAACCTTGAAAAAAGATTTGAGGAAACGATAACAAGAATGGACAACTTAGAAAGGAAAATGAGTGAATTGATGGAGCTGAAAAACACAACACGAGAACTTTGTGAAGCATGCACAAGTCTCAACAGCCAAACTGACCAAGCAGAAGAAATAATATCAGAGGTTGAAGATCAACTCAATGAAATAAAATAAGAAGGCAAGATTAGAGAAAAAAGTGCAAAAATGAATGAACAAAGTCTCCAAGAAATGTGCTACTATGTGAAGAAACCTAATCTGCATTTGATAGGCGTGCCTGAATGGGACGAAAGAATGAATCCAAGCTGGAAAATACTCTTTAAGATATTATCCAGGAAAATTTCCCCAACCTAGCAAGGCAGGCCAATATTCAAGTCCAGGAAATACAGAGAACACCACAAAGATATTCTGCAAGAAGACCAACCCCAAGGCACAAATCATCAGATTCACCAGGGTTGAAATGAAGGAGAAAATGCTAAGGGCAGCCAGAGAGAAAGGTCGGGTCACCCACAAAGGGAAGCCTGTCAGATTCACAGCAGATCTCTCAGCAGAAA
>CAUYOR010163702.1:0-17314 GCA_963573925.1 Callimico goeldii
AAAAATTAGCTGGGCATGGTGGCGCGTGCCTGTAATTCCAGCTACTTGGGAAGCTGAGGCGAGAGAATTGCCTGAACCCAGGAGGCGGAGGTTGCGGTGAGCCGAGATTGCGCCATTGCACTCCAGCCTGGGTAACGGGAGGAAAACTCCGTCTCAAAAAAAAAAAAAAAAAAAGAAATGCTCAGATGATGAAGAGCTGATAAAGGACACCAAAAAGGCATGACGAAGATCACCAAGAGGTAGTAAGTGAAGGGCAGACAACGTTTCAAAGCGTAAGGAGGCGTGTCATTCACAGCTGCAAGGTTAGGTAAGGTAGGGTGAGAACAAGAACCTGTGCGTTTATTAGTACTCCTGACTAAAGGAGGTAGAGAATGAGCTTGTACAGAAAATTCTGGAGACGTTTGTGAAGGTAAGGGGAGAAATAGAGCAGAAGGGAGGAGAGAATACAGAATCCAAGAAATGGTTTTTGTTCTTTTTTTTTTTATATTGGAGTTTAGAACATGTTTATCTTTTTATAGGAAATATCCACACAGGCAGATGCTGACAACACGGGTTGAGGGTGACCTGGGAAAATCTGAATAGTAGCTACATCGGGGTTCTCAAGAGGAGCTTAGGATCCATAGCTGATGGGCATCTGCATTTCAAAGTAAAGGGAATAGTTTCTCCATTGAACTAGGAGGGAAGTTAAAGGACAGGCATTGGTTATGGACTATGTCAATTCCATAGAAAGAAATGAAGCATTCGCCATCTCCTAACTTTTTATCTCTTTCGTTCTCCTAACTTTTTATTTCTCTTTTGTTAAGAGACAGGACTATCTGTTGCGAGGAGAACACGAAGTATTCAGCTGTTAGCAGTAAAGAAAATAACTTGCAAATAACGAAAGCAATTAGGCAGGGAAACTCAGAGATTACAAGGCGCAATCTCACAAAGTTGACAATCTTGACTTAAAAGAAGTATGAATTTCCTAATTTTTCTAGCAAGCTCATACCTCAAGGCATGGCCAACAGTCTTCAACTCTGAAGGAAATTTCTATCATCTCTACTGCAGAGAGAGAGTGCGTCACCCTCTTGCAATTATTCAAATGCCTCAGTTCACACCTCTTTATTAAGAACTTAACACGTCATTGGTTTTGTCTGCTTAAATATCATGCTTCCAAACAAGGCTTCAAAAATCACTAAGGAAAGTAACCCCTCAGGGCTAGCCATCTCAGCTTTATTCTTTTCTAGCACCTAGCACAGTACCTCAATAAATAACCAGTGTTAGAAATGAAATGAATTTGTCAGATCATTTTTCTGTTTTGAGGGTATACCAATACCAAATAAGGGTGGAGACAAAAAAAAAAAAAGTTGTAGAATTGCTACTGAAACGTTATCTACATTAAAAGAAACATGCATACACACACTAAAAGCTTCAGAGAAGCTAGAAATTTCTGAAGAATGTATAGAGAAAGCAGTTTTTTCAAGAACTAATTAGCCTGACAAGATAACCACACATTCTAACAGGGATCTATTACAGTGACAAGCAAGATACAGGATTTGGCCAGGCATGGTGGCTTGTGCTTGTAATCTCAGCACTTTGGCAGGCAGAGGTGGGAGAACTGCTTGAGCCCAGGAGTTTGAGACCAACCTGGGCAATATAGCAAGACCCCACCTCTAGGAAAAGCAAAACAAAACAAACTATACATATATATATACACACACGCACACACACACACAAATTATCTGGGTGTAGTGGCATCATCCATAGTCCTGGCTACGTAGGAGGCTAGGAGTTTGATGCTGCAGTGAGCTATGATTGGACCACTGCACTCCCACCTGGGCAACAAAGCAAGACCCTTTCTTAAACAAAACAAAACAAAACGGTAGATACCGGATTGAAGAGAAGTCTCCCTCTTTCTAAAACACAAACTTAAATGAAGGTTTCACTTCTCTCCTTAGTTTCCTTTAAGTAAAAATTCCCCTTAAACAGCATCTTAACTTAGAATCTACTCCCATAACAATGCAAGCCACTCTGGCATTAGTAGGTTGGCTTCTGAACCCTACGCACGCCTGAAACATATTTGGAAATCTGCAATCACATGTGGGACAGGAGGGTACATTTGGCTCCCTTACTCAGGATGTATGTCTTATTTCCAGTTGTATTCTGCCTTTAATTTGCAATAATCTTGAATTCCTAAAAGAATTAATTATTTATGAAATTATTTTATGAAAAATTTAAGGAAATTAATTCCTACAATAAATAATTCAAGAGTATACAACACTATGCATATATGTTTACTGATGTATTTAATTAAAACATTTTTATGAAAATAAATTATATTCACTTGATGTATTCAATTAACAGAAAAGCTCAAATAAAAAAATAAGTAAAAAATTACCTGATATGCCACTAACAAGAAACTTCATTATCATTTGATGAGCATCATTGCAGCAATTAATCTTTGTAGGTTTCAGATAGAAAGATGGAGAGAGAGAGAGAGAGAGAGAGAGAGAGAGATAGAGAGAGAGAGAGAGAGAGAGAGAGAGAGAGAGAGAGAGAGACGGGTAGATAAGCAATTCGATAGGTGATTGATAGATACATAGAAGAAATAAATGAATGGATAGGTAGCCAAAAGTAAATTATAGGTAGCCAAAAGACATATGACTGAGTACAAATCATGTTATATTTTACTGGAATTTAAGGGAAGAAAAAGAAACATAAAATTGAAGGATAATACTTTCAATATTTGTTTATAATATATGTGTATTCTAATATTTCTCCATAATTAGGATTATAAATCATTTCTTCATCTTAATGATTTTTATAATCCTAATTATGGAGAAATATATAATATGGAGGATTATAAAAATCATTAAGATGAAGAAATGATTTATAATCCTAATTATGAAGAAATATTCAAATACACATATATTATAAACAAATATTGAAAGTACGATAATTTGGTCAATTTTTTATATCATCTAACTTTACTACAAAACATAAAGAATTTGGACCATTTTCTTTTTTCTCCCATCATGTTTGCCTACATTTGTTAACTGCATTATTATTAACAAGATTTACAGCATTTTCTTCTTGTTCTAGAATGATGATTTCCAGTTTAATTTTAGCCTACATTTAAATTAAGTAAGTTTAATCCTTTTACATCTGAGACTAAACTTTTCCTATTGATAAAATAAACACCATTGTATGCATATATAAGTGTGCCTTTGAAAAATACATATATATAAATAAGTAAATAAAGTGTGGTACAGACAATGGACTATTATTTAGTACTAAAATAAAATTCACTATCCAAGCCATGAAAAGACACAGAGGAAACTTAAATTCATATTACTAAGTGAAAGAAGCCTATCTGGAAAGGCTATATACCGTATGATATTAGGCAAACTATATGATATTAGGCAAACTGACAAAAGACAAAGCTATGGAGGCAGTAAAAGCAAAAGTATCAGTGAGCCAAGGGTGGGGAGGGGAGATAAATAGGTTGAGCACAGAGGATGTTTAGGACTGTGATCTACTGTGTATGATACTATGATGGTAGATGCGTGTCATTACACCTTAGTCCAAACGCCACAGAACGCGCACCAGCAACAGTGAGCCCTAAGGTAAACTACGGTCTTGGGTGATAATGATGTGTCAATGTGGGTTCATTGATGGTAACAAATGTACCACTCTGGTGTGAGATGTTGATAGGGAGTATAATTGTTAATTTTATTTATCAGCCTGACCAGACTAAAGGATACTCGAATCACTAGAAAAACATTCTTTCTGGGGGTGCTCATGAGGGTGTTCTCCAAAGAGATGAATATGTGAATCAGCACACTGAGTAAAGCAGACCCACCCTCGCCAATGGGTGCACGTCATTCCATCCTTGAAGGACCGCAGGGGAACAAAAGGTGGAAGGCGGGCAAGTCTCTCTCTGTCCTTGAGCTGAGACATCCCTTTTCTCCTGCATTTGGGCACTGTTGTTCCTAGCTCTCGTACCTTCAGATTCCAAGATTTCCACCTCTTGCCTCGACTGCCCCGTCTCTGACTGGGAGTTACTCCATTGGTGCACCTTAGTCTCAGACTAAACTGCACCACTGTCTTTCCTGGTTCTTCAGCTTGCAGATGACATATTGTGGAACTACTTGGCCTCCAGAACCATATGAGCCAAGCTTCATAATAAATTTCATATCTACTGTGTATATCTTTTGGTTCTGTTTCTCTGAAGAAGCTGAATATACTTGGGAGGTTGTGCGGGGAGAGGAGTATATTGGAACTCTCTGTGCTTTCTGCTCAGTTTTGTTGTGAACTTAACACTGCTCTAAAACATAAAATAAAAATAAAAACTATAGCTGATAAATATTACCAAATAGGGCGTCATTTGCGATGACCTTCCTCAAAGAGTTTTCATTTACAAATCATTACCCTACCTTAAAAAACTAAAGGAATAATGCTCAATTTCAAAATTGCCATATTTGGGTAAAATTCTTGGAGAAATTGTCCAAGCTAAATTATTATTAAAGTATAATAATGTGAAAAGTTTCCAACTCACATCACGTGCAGAATGCAATCCTTCACTATTCTTTGGACCCAACAGTTTCTTCATGCTTTCCCTTATGTTTTCTTTCCTCTGTTGTCTGAAAGTCTTCTCCTGATCACACAGAGCCATACTAAATCGTAGGTCTGGGCATGAGCTGTAATACCAAACAGATAAAGTCATGAGCCAGTGCTCCCAGTAGCCTGGTTTTCCATCCAGCCAGCTCCCCAAGTCCCTCCGAGCTACACTGATGTTTGCTGACTGCTTCCCTCAAGTCACTTCCTAAGAAGTGACCTAAAATAAGAGTATAAACCCATGCCTGAATTAAAGCAGCATTTTCCACAGCATGTTTTCAGAGAAAAAGGAGTTTTCAATTTTTTAGATAAAATAAACAAGGAAACAAACAGCCCCTGATAAGTGGAATATTATAAAAAAGACTGGGAAGTGCTTCAGTAAAGAATCCCATTTATATTTGTTTGGCACAGGATCTCCCAAACCCACTTGTCCAAGAATTCCTTCCCTTATCTCTCCACCCTTCACTATTCCACCATCATAATTACTTCCTAACACCCCAAAGAGCCTGCATTCTGAGGAACATACTTGCAGAAATATCGTCTTAATTAATTGCCTTGTCTGATGGATGCCCCCCTCTGACAAAGAAAGGAACTTCTAATTGCAGAACTTGAGATAACCAAAAATGAGTTTACAACTAGAGGACTTTAGAACCCTTAAATTATATATACTTCTCCTTGTTAATAAAGGCAATGGCAATTTCTCTACACTATGCCACATTAGGTATTACATATGAATCATCGCAAGAACAATGGGAGTAATCACTACACATTATTATATAATCTATTATGATATATTGCAGCTTTATAAATTAGAAAACTGATGCTGAGAGGGTAGGACCACATAGCACACATGTGATGTACTTTCACCATGCAACAAGCAAGACGTATCTTAGTACTGAAGTCTAAATACCAACTGCTGATTTTAAAAATACTTAAAAATATATCAGTCTATTTTGGAATATGAATAAATCTAAAATTTACAAGTCAAGAATTATCACCAATAAAATATTTGTCTCTTTAAATCAATTTTAAATCTCATTTGTGTTAGTTCAGTATATTTCTTCCTTGTAAAATACAGAATGAGACTGCTAAGCCTCTGAGCTATTTTCTTTATGATCATATCTGACCGTTACAAATAATAATTACTCCTTCCCAAAGGACAAATATAGATACCTCACAAAAGAGAAAGTACAATTAATAACCGAAAAACAATTTCGCTAGTGAATTTAAATGATACTGCTATTAAAATATTTTAAATACTTGTTTTTTAGTGCTAGAAAGCTAAAATAACACTAATATTCTCATGCATACGTTTTGGGAATGTAAGTTTGTTAAAAAGCAATATTCAAATTAGACATATTAGCAGTATAGCATATTGAATTATAATTAGAATATGCATTCCTTTTGGCCTAATAATTCTATTTCTGGATAGCTACTTTAAGGGAAGTAACCAAAATTTTTAAAAGATAATTTAAAGAAATGGTTGTTGAACTGTATATGAAAGTATTGGGTTATATAATCACTAAATCTGATTTTGGAAATTATGTAACAAGGGGGATACAGTAAGATAGTGAGTTAACATTTTTTAAGTCCAGTCTTGGGCTACACTCTTTTCCTGTTCCTATTCTTTATAATAACATTTTAGGTTAGGCATCTACTAACCACTATAAGAAATTAAAATCTTGCCTGTACTGTTGCCTATATGAAACCTCCTCAATTTTATTTCCTTTTCTGCTTCTTAAAGGTAACCACTTTTTAAATTTAATCTTTATCGTTCTAATATATTTGTTTATAATTTTACAATGTATACTTATGTCCTTAAATAACAAAGTCATTTTTTAAGATTTCTAGTTTTGTTATAAATGCTATCAGGGCAAATTATTTTTTCCAATGAGCAATTTGTTTTTTGAGAATCATCTGTGCTTATATAAATAGAAGTAATTCAAACACAACTACTGTTGTGTAGTATTTTCATTATATTAGTATACTAAAATCTATCCATAAACATTGAAATAATTTCCAATGTTTTGTAAACTATTACAAGCAGTACCACTATTAGCATGTGGTAGACCTGCGTGAAAGTTTCCTATTGTACATATACTCTTTAGAAAGAATATCTCATTTAATCACAGTAGATATGCTTAGAAAGTATTCTTTTCTTATTTCATCAGTGAGTAAAAAAGTGATTAGAAATCTATCAATGATTAACATAATTAGCAAGTAGCCGATTTAAATCTAGGTCTTATTGTTCTGGAAGCCATGTTCTCGGTAATATACTGTGTTGTTATATATAATTTTTAAAAAATGATCCTGATTTAAAAATAATTTTGAACAGTATAATGACCTAGATGTTCTAAAGATATCAGCTTTTAAAATCTAGATGAAAATTCAAAAAATTCTGAGTAATTTTATAAATGCAGTAATGGAATTATGGTTGATTTATTTCTTTTATGCCTTATTTTTAACTTTCTAATTATTTCTTGATTTTGTTATTTTTAATAGAAGGTATTATGTAGAAAATTTTTCTTTGAATAAATTGAATTTTTCCTTGAAAACGATTTCTATTACAGAGCTGACATAAATTGACATATAGAAAGAGAAGTTTTTACTATTATAAAAATATGGTTCTAATCACCTCGTGAAGACTATTTCCCATTAAACAAAAGCATTACTTCCATAGTCAGTCAAATGAAAAAATGTTTCTAATCTTATGCCAAAATATACCACTTTTAAGCAAGAATGAACTTAATACAAAATATGCAACACAATAACTTGGACTATCCTTTGGTATTTGCCAACATATATTAATAGGCTGTGGAAATAAATGCCAATCATTTACTAAGTCAAATCAACATGTTCCAGGGATCAAAATAAGACAAATAAATTCCTGAACCCAATGTACCCATTATCATACATTTGGCAAATCACCAGATGTGAAAATGTTAATTTTCGTGGCATTTGTGTAAAATATGTACTAGTAATTTTGGTCAAATCAAGTTCAACAGGGAAGTTCAAAGAGATGCAGAGAGGTTAAGGGAACTCATTATTACATCAGAGATCAGTTAGATCAAAGCAGACCTGCGTCCCCTAAAATTCACCACTTGAAAATAAGTACATGATTTCTTAACATTCATTTTCGGAGGCCACTTTGAAAGAGCAGCATGATTCATGGAACTTTATTAGTAGTGGTCCTGCTGGGTTACTATGAACAAAATCAGTCTCAATTTTCAGGTTTTCCTCTATAAATATGATTATAGTTTCCTGTTTATGTTCACTTCTAGGTTTTTGAATAGCTACCTGAATCAACAGTAGAAGATGCGCTTAAAAAACTACATTCATTTCTATGGGAGCAGATATATGACTAGAGGGAGGACTCTTCCGAAAAGCACTTACTCTGACATTATTATATGACCACCAAACTAATGGAAAAATGAGCAAAGCATATTAAAATAAAAGAATAATGAATATAAGAATATGTTTGTAAAAATTCTGTAGCTATCAACAGATAACTAACAAAAAACAAGGTAAACGTAATGCACTTTTATATGTTCAAAGCTGTCAGAATTGTATATATATAAAGTATATCCTTTAACAGTTCAAATAAATTAGTGGATCACTCACAATATTTCTCATCTAATTAAATAAATGCACTTACCAAACTTCAAGAGACATTTCTAGAATCATTTCAGTGACCTGAAAGAAGATATATTAATCAGATTAGATCATAAAGTAGATGTGTTTTATATAATAGAAACAAACTCAAATAAATTTTGAGTGCCAGATTATTTTTAACCTTAAAAAACAAAACCTTCAAAATAAAAGTAACACAGCTCCATGAAGACCCTAAACTACAGGTGCATATCAGTAAACCAACTTTTTTTTTTTTTAGTAAGTCTACTTAGCCATTTTAGCAAACATAAGAATTATCTCTGCCTGGTTGTTTTCCTCCCTCAGTAAAATAAAGTAGTTCACAATTACTATTTATAAAACATACAAAGTGCCTGAGATATAAAAGCTACTGAGATGTTATGTCTATTATTTAGGAGCTGCCTCAGGCCACAAAATCAGATGCTGTAATGGACCAGAGGTTAGAGACAGCCTGGGTGGAAGTTTACGCATGTGTATTTGGGACAAGTGCAGGCTGCAGTAAGCTGGAAATAAAACACCCATTCATGGCAGGCAGTAGGACCTAGGGTCCAGCCAACTGTGGTTAGCTCAGGAAACATCTACTAACAAGATCTGGAGCCTCTGGGTTTTATTTATTTCAACACTATTTAAGTCAATTAAATATATTAAAGGACTGCGTCCTGCCAGAGAGATAATTTTGGTCTAAAAGAAAAGAAAATGACTAACATCTACTTAAGATATTAAGAGTTGTCCTTCCAGAGACTGTAAATCTGTTGTACAGAAAGGCCTTTTCAATATTATCCCTGGCATTAGCTATGAAAAATGTAACTGTAGATTGTCATGAGAACCAAATGAGAAAATGCTTTGAAAGTTGCTATACAACTATAACCGTGTTATTTTTGTTCTATCAACTGATATGAGACATAGATAGAGCTAACTTGTTCAGTAACTTCGAGTAGAACAGAACTAGGATATACCTCTTGAAATGTGAAGAGGAAATTTTTAGAATCAACATACAATGCTATATAGGTTATTAGATTTACCCTCCTGAGTTTCAAGGAATGGAAAAAAACAAACTAGAAGCAGGTTTCCAAAAGGTTAAAGTAAGCTCATAGATGACTGATTCTCAGTGCTGAATTTTATGAGTGAGCAAATGGTACTGAAATCGTCCCTATAAAAATGTGTCTCTCTCACTAAACTGTAAGCTCTGTCTTGTATAGGTTCCTATTACTAGTTCATCGTATAGGATTTGGCACACAACAGATGATACATATTTGTCAAATTACTGTTCGTGTGTGTTTGTCAGAAGGAGCACATTGGGCAACCTTTTCTTGTCAAATAGCTGATAATCACTGGAGGCAAATCATGGGATGGTTGACCCGGACAGCAGTTCCTGTATATAGAAGTGCATGAATCTTCATTCATCAAAGAAGCATATACATATATTTAAAGTTAATAAACTGATTGAGAATCCCAGGACAAATGAAGTCACGCATGCCCAGATGAATGTAATGTCAAACGGTGGCTGGCTACCAGACAGGGGTTGCAGTTGCTGTCAGTTCTATCGATGGAAGCACCGCTCAGCTCACATCCCAGAACATTACATCTATTTCCCCCTTCAAAATGTTAACTGGAGTATGGCAAAGAGGGCTTGGAAAACATTTTACATTGAATAAGGTTACTCTGGATATTTAGAAGAAAACAAGATGGGTAAAGTATGGTCTGTTTTTTTTTTTTTCCAAAACACATAAAAACTGCCCTTAAAATGACACTAGATTTAATATTTTTATCTCCAGAGGATAAAGTCATCATGATTGGATGGAAATAACGTGAACAATATTACAACTCCATGTTGAGCCACCTCATGACAGAAGGTGTTCAAGAAGACAGCAGCTTCCCAGCTGGCAGGTCTCTAAGCAATTTGTAAATTACATATCCAATGCTTGTCCAGGTGCGGTGGCTCACACCTGTAATCCCAGCAATTTGGGAGGCCAAGGCAGGTGGATCACCTGAGGTCAGGAGTTCAAGACCAGCCTGACCACCATGGTGAAATCCTGTCTCTACTAAAAATACCAAAATTAGCCAGGCATGGTGGCATGCACCTGTAATCCCAGCTACTCGGGAGACTGAGGCAGGAGGGTGGAGGTTGCAGTGAGCTGGGAAAATGCCACTGCACTCCAGCCTTGGCCACAAGAGCAAAAACTCTGTCTCAAAAAATAAACAAAACAATTATATATATATATATATATATATATATATATATATATATATATATCCAGTGCTTGAATATATCCAGCGCCTGTTTGTTCTGACAGCTCCACAAATAAAAGGAAAATCAACCATGCTACGTTCATAGTGAAATTTGTCTTCTCAGTTAGCATGTGCTTTCTGTATCTACCAACATTTCTTGGCTAAGACATTCATGATCCTGGATGGACTGACAAGACTCTTTAAACAAAGGCAGGAGAAGAGAAGAGAAGGCACAGGATTCTTCTGCCATTTTGAATGTTACAGGCTGCAAGGTTCTTGTCACATGGATTAGGATCCTCACTTCCACATTGCCCAAGTGGGTCAGCCACAACCAGGAGGAAACTTAACTCTGTCATTTGGTGCACTATGTTCAGACATGCTATGCTTGATAAGCTAGACGTTAACAATCTCTCTACACATTTTACCTAGAACATGTCATTCAGATAAAAACACGTACTTCCTGTGAGGCATTAAACTACTACTGTAAACTTCTTCCCACACACTGCATAAAGCATCTCTGCATTACAGGCTTCCACCCTACTTGTATTATCAGGGCAATTAGAAAGAAGAGTGACCACCTCTTCCAGGCTCTCCCCAGCACCCTAATACCTAAATTAGAACTAATTACAACTCCACCTTCTTTAGGAAGAAGTAGGCTGTGTCCCTTATGTATTCTTGTGAAAAACAGCAATGACATCTTGGAATTCCCCAGTGGAAAGCAATTTTAGACATTTACAATGGGAGATTTTCAGTTAGAGGAGAATGGGGAGAACTGGAGGGGACAAACTCTAAAAACTAAAAGCCATTTCAGCCTTTAAAATAATTTTTAAAGGATCCAATCCACTAATTATCTTGAAAACTTTCCAGAGCCATTGTGAAATAATAAAGCTTGAAGCAACAAGCACAGTGCCTGACAATAAGGAAGCCCTTTAAAATAGCAGTCCCCAACCCTTTTGGCATCGGGGACTGGTTTTGTGGAAGACGATTTTAACATGGACCAGGGTGGCGGGTGGGGGGACGAGTGGTTTTGTGATTCAAGCGCATTACATTTACTGTGCACTTTATTCATATTATTATTACATTGTAATATATAATGAAATAATCATACAACTCTCGTAATGTAGAATCGGTGGAAGCCCTGAGCTTGTTTTCCTGCAACTAGAACTTCCATCTGGCATTAGATTCTCATAAGGAGCACACAACCTAGATCCTTCTCACGTGCAGTTCAAACAGGGTTCACGCTCCTGTGAGAATCTAATGCCACTGCTGATCTAGGAGGCGGAGCAGCCATGGCAGTGATGGGGAGCGACTGTAAATACAGATGAAGCTTTGCTCCTTCGCCCACCACTCACCTCCTGCTGTGCAGCCAAGGTCCTAACTTGCTGTAGACTGAAACCAGGGGTTGAGGACCCCTGCTATAAAATGATTATTATAAAAAAAGATGCACAGAGCAAAATAATTTCAAATGTAAGATTCTATCCTATTAGTAAAAAGTTCTTCAAATATGCTATGATTTCTCTCATATGTTCTAATATTTACATCAGTTACTTTCAATAAAACATTATTTTGAATTCTGATCCCTAGAGTTCATTTACTTTTTTTTTTCTAGGTAGAAACGAACAGCAACTAATCATCATATTGATTCAATCATTATCCACACGTTTCAAGATAATTACATAATATTTCCGGCCTCGTCCGTATTTACTTGACCTGTGCGGGATAATAAATTAAAGGGTCATTTTTAGTTAGAATCACGTTTCTGTACATTGTATCTCGATCCTGTAAAGAAGGAGCAGGATGTGGATCCGACAAGGAGGCGATCCAAGCAGAAAGCAGAAATTACAATCCTATCAACAGATGCAAACGACAGCTAATAAATTCTGCATGTTTAGAAATGGGATGACACACTGGTAAAATGCTTTCGCCTCTTGACTTATCCCCTCCCAGTCTCCCCACCGCTCTCTCTAAGTGCTGGTAAAATGCTTTCGCCTCTCAGACTTATCTCCTCCCAGTCTCCCCACCGCTCTCTCTAAGTGCTGGTAAAATACTCTCTCCTCTCAGACTTATCCCCTCCCAGTCTCCCCACCGCTCTCTCTAAGTGCTGGTAAAATACTCTCGCCTCTCAGACTTATCCCCTCCCAGTCTCCCCACCGCTCTCTCTAAGTGCTGGTAAAATACTCTCTCCTCTCAGACTTATCTCCTCCCAGTCTCCCCACAGCTCTCTCTCAGTGCTGGTAAAATGCTTTCACCTCTCAGACTTATCTCCTCCCAGTCTCCCCACCGCTCTCTCTAAGTGCTGGTAAAATACTCTCGCCTCTCAGACTTATCTCCTCCCAGTCTCCCCACCGCTCTTTCTTTGTGCTCCAGCCACGCTCTCCTCCTGGCTGTTACTCATCTTGCCAGGCGAACTGCTTCAGAGCCTTTCTACTTGGAGTGCCTTCTGTCCTCAGATATCCTGAGATGCCTTCCTCAGCCACATTTGTGGAACTGCCTTGGTGACTCCTTCACACACATATACACCCTGCCCCATTCTCTGTCCCCGGTTTAGTTAGCACTTGTCATTATCATCATCTAGCAGGAGTGTCTTTTACTTATTTACCTTGCTTTCCATCTGCCTTGCTAGGTAGAATGGAACTCCATGAGGGTAGGGAGTCTTGTTCATTTTGTTCCCTGCTGAAATAGGCAGTGCCTAAAGGTGTCTACCACCTACCTGGTGAAGGCTCAAGAGTTATTTGTAAAATTAAATTAATGAATCCATAATTTCTGCTTATCTCACTGCATACGTTACCTGCACTGTCCATTTATCATCCATAAATATTAAACTCTAGTTAATGACATGCTGAAGTTTGTAGGGGTAAAGTATACTGTTGTCGGCCACTCACTTTTACATGCATCAGAAAAGTAAACGTTTTTGGTAAAATGTTAATTATAGAGTCTAGGTGGCAGTTATATGATGTTCACAGTATAAATCTTTCAACTTTTTATATGTTGAGCATTTTTATAATAAAATTTAAAGAATAATAATGCTTTAGAGAGGCCTTCTCTGACTATACGAACTTTTGTTGCCCACTAACTGTTTTCTATTGCACACCTTTATTTTCCTCATAGTCTTTCTCACTAGCTGATGGTGCGCTGATCATTCTTTTGCTCCACATTGTCTGTGTACGTTCCCTGTTAGAATGCAAGCTCCCTGGAGAGTCCCCGGGATACTGCCTGTCACCTAGAATACCACTTGGAATATAACAGTTGTTTAATAAATAACTTCTTAAGTAGATCAATGACCAGACGCCTCATGATACTGATTTTTATTACCTGTCGGTTTACACACGGAGTATACTTTCCAAACAAATGCTTAGTCCCTTGAAAATGGGACTTTTGTGCAGTTTTTTTGATGTTCAGCAACATTTTAGGAGCACAATGAAGGCTTAAATCCTTCTCGTATTCATAAATAACACAATATATTGACAAGTCAGTATTTTTAAATTATATAATACCATATCGATGATAGATTTTTATTCTTCCAGTATTATCATTTAGCTTCCATATCTGTAAAATGAGAAGAACTGAAAGCTTTTGGGTGAAGAAGGTCAAATGAAAACAAGGTATTCTACTTCTAAGTTTCTAAGTGTGATCTATACATTGTGTACACAGGAACATAAAGATGGGAGAAACAGACACTGGAGACCCCTAAGTGGGGAAAGGAGAGGGGCAAGGGTTGAAAAACTACCTGTTGGCTACTATGTTCACTACTTGGGCGACAGGATCATTAGAAGCTCAAACCTCAGTATCATGCAACATACCCTTATAACAAACCTGTACACGTACCTCCTGAACCTAACATAAAAAATAAAACAGGCTGGGTGTGGTGGCTACCGCCATAATCCTGAGGCTGAGGCCTCCCAAAGTTTGAGACCAGCCTAGACGGCACGGTGAAACCCTGTCTCTACTAAAAATACAAAAATTAGCCAGGCATGATGGTACATGTCTGTAATCTCAGCTACCTGCGAGGTTGAGGCATGGGAATGGGCTTGAACCCGGGAGGCAGAGGTTGCAGTGAGCCGAGATCGTGCCACTGCATTCCATCCTGGCCAACAGACCAAGATTCTGTCTCAAAAAATATATAAATAAAAATAAGATGTTTTTAAAAGAAGAGAAGGTATTCTTTCTAGAACATAAAATTTTACAAATTAGAAAAGAGCTTAGAAAAAATTCAGCCTAAACCTTCGTTTTACAGATGAAGAAAATAAGACAAAAAGAAAGAATAACAATTCAAACATTCTGGAGAGACATGAATGACAGAGACAAAATGAGGGTCCATTCTCCCAATTCCCAGTTTCGACTCCAAGTGAGTAAAGCAGGGCCCTGGGAATCTGCGCATCTCCATTTGGAAGCTCCTGTTATTTCTCCGCTGTCTCCTGGACACAGAAATCACTCTATGCTGACTCAGTATTAACTTTTGGATAATAAAACTGTGCAAGAGTTTTTGCTGATACTATTTTTCCTTGAAGAATTTGTTCACTCTTTACCAAATCTAAGTGCTCTTTTTCCTCTACTAGATTACCATAACCATCTTCAAGGCTCACATCTTTCTCTCCCACTGTTCCCTCACCGCCTCCTCTCTCTTACGACCTCTGTATACACCGTAGAAAGATCATCGGGAAGACTGGGATTCTGAGCTGAGGACAGAGGCTGGATAGCTGGGTGGTTTGCACAGAGCACTCCCAACAAGCAGGGGACTGTCCCCTCAGCCATCACGCTTCCTTCTCTCCCAACTACCCCTACGGCTCAAAAGATCATCATTCAGATAAAAATACAGAGAAGGCTGAAAACAGAGTAATGAAGAAAAGCTTGCTTGAACAACTGTTTTCTCAGGCACACTAAAAAGAATAGTTACATAAGCTTCTTTAAATCCAGGAATGTGGAGAGCCTCTCTAGAGCCCTGGGGATTACACATCCAGCCATAGGAAATGACAGCAGGGGAGAGGAAATGAATGTTGTCCACAACATCTTCTCTTATAAGCAGTCTTTGTATCATGGATTAAAGTGAACCAAGTTAAAAAAAAAAAATTACTTTGGGAATTCCGATCCATGCTTGCAAAGTCCTCAACAGACATTTACTGAGAGCCGACGCTAGCAACATGCAATAGGTGAGGCCTGCAAAGTGCAGCCCTTGACCCTCTACACTCTCTTCCCTGTGATTCAGCAACACGGGCCTGCCAAGCCATTTACCTTGCTGTGCCCCAGCTTGCTTCCTCCTTTCAAGATTCTGGCCTTCTGCAATGCGCTCTGCCCAGAAGGCTCCTAACTTCTTTACTGATGATATCCTGCTGTTTTTTTAAGGTGTAATAACAGCAACAACGAGTAACATTTATATACTGCCTGATATGCGCCAGAAACTGTTCTAAGCCCTGTATGTATACACGCATACATCTATGTGTTTAAAGTATTGATGCATTTTAATCGCTTATTTTAATTACTTTATAGTATTAACATATTTTAATCACTTTCAATCACTTATTGAATTATATGCTTAATATTAAGCTAAGTAATATATAATGTATATAATGAACCATAAAATATAATTATATTTATATATCATATACAGTATATTATATATTATATACACGTAAATAAAATTGACTTATTTAATCATAATGATTCCCTTAGAAGATACTATTTCCATTTTATAGATGAGTAAACTGAGGCACAGAAGAGGTAAGTGTTATTTTCCCAGAATAAAACAGATGGCAAGGGACAGAGCTGGTTAAACACCAAATAGCCTGTCTTTCAATGCCAAGGTGTTAACCACAGTTCACTGTTCAACTTGTTCAAAATCAGCTACTGCTATGGAGCCAACACGGGCCTCCTCTCACAACACAATTGTTCTTTATTCTGCCTTCTCATAGCACTCTATACATGCCTCACTGGTACTTATCTCACTGTCTGGGGATTTCTTTTTATCACATGTATGTATCTCCCTACTTCCAGTTCTCATTTCAACCCTTACTCACCTCCATGTCTCAGGGAGATAATTGAGGGAAGAACTTCCTGTACCTTATTCTTTACATTCCTTGCACAAAACACAATGACTGGAACACAGCAGATCTTCAGTAAATGTTTGCAAAAGGAGTGAATGAAATCGCTTTAAAAGGGGTTGACAGAACTGTGGGCAGTGCGTCTCTTGGCATAACACAGAAGAAATGCTCTCTGCAGCAGGTGGAAACATCAAGGAGTGCATGGACCAGAGTATCCTCAAGGTACCTGGGCCATTCTGATTACATGGACTGGTTAAGAAACTCCTTTGGGCTAAGCTGGTTTCTAAATAGGTATACATTCATTCCATAAACGTCATCTAAGTCATTAATTCTGTAGGCACGTTTAATCAGTGTTTCAAGTTTCCTGACCTAGAGGATTTTAGTCTACAAGAGGAAAATGAAAAACTGAACAGTATAGATACTTTAGTCCCAGTAATACCATGGATAGCTGTCACGGAGACTCAAAGGAGGAAGAGTCATTTGGGATCGTAACAGGAAAGGCAACACGGAGTAGCTGAGAGTGAAGGGAGGGGTGGTTCTCAGTGAGTGGAGGGACTTGGCGAAACACACTGTCTCCCCCAGGAACAAGAAATTAGCACGTTAACCAGCCTTACACACACAGGCGCACCAGTTATTTACTTTCTTACTATAAACTACTAAGTATAAGAAAATGCTCATCATCACTGGTCATTAGAGAGATGCAAATCAAAACCACATTGAGATACCATCTCACGCCAGTCAGAATGGCGATCATTAAAAAATCTGGAAACAACAGATGCTGGAGAGGATGTGGAGAAGTAGGAACA
>CAUYOR010163706.1:0-19578 GCA_963573925.1 Callimico goeldii
AGACGGAGTTTCGCTCTTGTTACCCAGGCTGGAGTGTAATGGCGCGATCTCGGCTCACGGCAACCTCTGCCTCCTGGGTTCAGGCAATTCTCCTGCCTCAGCCTCCTGAGTAGCTGGGACTACAGGCATGTGCCACCGTGCCCAGCAAACTTTTTGTATTTTTAGTAGAGACGGGGTTTCACCATGTTGACCAGGATGGTCTCTATCTCTTAACCTTGTGATCCACCTGCCTCGGCTTCCCAAAGTGCTGGGATTACAGGCGTGAGCCACCGCGCCCGACCAAATTCAGCGTTTTATTTAGAAGTTGATGTGAAGTAGCCATCCCTGTAATGGTCACTCTCACTAGCATAAGGTAATCCTCCTACCTCCCCTTTTGTTACTTCATTGAATGTAATATATTTTTTCCAGGTCAACTGAGCAGAATTTCACTTACCTGAGGATGAACCCCAGTAGAAAGTCAGAACTATATGAAATCTTGCCCTGCACTTTCACGTCACTCTTGTTTTTTTTTTTCTCCAAACTCTGAGAATGTATTTCACTCTGTACTTGCTAACATCATTACATTGTCTCTAATTTTGTCATTTCCAGTCTCCTGCAAATCTTTTATAATTAATTCTTAGAGATGGTCTCAGATGGTCCCAAAACTCATAACACAAAGCCTAGATGCAGACATAATGAAGATGCATTTATTTCTAATGCATACAACCAAAAAGAAGGGTAAGAAGGGCAGCCTTGTCTTCTAAAGTTGAAGCTCCATAATCTGTAAGACAAGCTTAAGAGATTTTTAATCAGTATTAATTGACACTGAAAAATCAGAAAAGACACAGCATATTAGACCCAGAGATAATTTTGACATTGAGACCTGTTTTATAAATTTGTTTACAAAATATTCAGCTCTGTTACCTAACTCTACATCTAAGGAAAGGACACTATGTGTTATGTCCATTGCTGCATCAATAGTGAATGGCAGCATTTTAGATGAATTTCAAAGGTATAGTCTCATCGAAAGAATTAGTGATAAAGGTAACATAGTAACCCCCTGGTTATTTCCTCCTAAGTTCAACATGTAGCTTCTACATTTTATAGCATCTCTCAAGACCTTAATCTCCTTATCAGAAAAAATTACTAATATGTAAGTAGTATATTTATATTACTATTATAAATCGCTTCATGATATTTTTTAGAGGATAAGTGAGTTAACACCTTGGATATACATGTAATAGAAATGTAAGAACAAACTAACTCACAGCTGTAACTTATTCTTCAGCTATTCTTTCTGGCTTCCTTCTGCTTCATATCTTACTCTCTAGGATTATTTTAATACGAACTCTCCTGTGTGTTTGGAAAGAGTATTATGTCCAGCATTTCTAAGTATTTTTTTAACCAAAGAGATTTTTCTTGATGCGTACTGTGTCATATTGTTAACATTTGAATTAATTTCTTTCAATAAATTTCAGGCTTAAATATGATTTTAAATTCTTGGAGTTCATATTCCAAAAGTTAGACTAGATATTTAAGTCAATTATTTTGACTATAAGTAAAACATTCATGTATGCATTAATTCAATAAATATGTGTCAGATGTCAAGATACCCTATTTAGGCCGAGCGCAGTGGCTCACGCCTGTAATCCCAGCACTTTGGGAGGCCGAGGCGGGTGGATCACGAGGTCAACAGATCGAGACCATCCTGGTGAACATAGTGAAACCCCTTCTCTACTAAAAATACAAAAAATTAGCTGGGCATGGTGGCGCGTGCCTGTAATATCAGCTACTCAGGAGGCTGAGGCAGGAGAATTGCCTGAACTCAGGAGGCGGAGGTTGCGGTGAGCCGAGATTGCGCCATTGCACTCCAGCCTGGGTAACAAGAGCGAAACTCTGTCTCAAAAAAAAAAAAAAAAGATACCCTATTTAGCTGGTGTGCTAGGGATACTAGCTGAATATCTAACTATCTGATGTCTGGAGTCTCATGTTTATAATTTGCAAAGGAAATATTTTAAAATTTAATTTAGAAACATTTAGAAACAAAGTTATTATTTGAGCCCCAAACCACTAAGTATTCATACTTGTTTGTGGTTATAATTCCATTTGGTGATAGGTGGTTATGTTATGTAACCTATGTAAAGATATTTTTGTGTAACTATAATTTTAATGTGAAAATAAATATTAAATAGATTTTCTGCCAGAAATTGTATATAATACATGCAAATGATAAATGCAAATACAACTATATTTTAATAATTATATAATTTTTATTGTTGGCCTACTTGCCTATAAGTTCACATTATTTAGATATTGTTTTAGCCCATGATAATCACTTTTATATATTTTGGAATAGACTTTGGTCTTAAAAATGGAAAACTTTGTTCTTGACATAATTCATCAATTGATGATGGAATTTTTTTTAAATTTGTTTTTTTTTTTTAAATTTGAAATTTGGCATTTAATTGCAAACATAAAATTTAATTCCCAAATACTGATCTAATAAGTGTGATTGAACTCTTATATATTAACATTTAAGCAAAAATAAATGACAGAATATTAATTGTGTTGTACCCAGGTGGGGTGGCTCATGGCTGTTATCCAAGCACTTTGGGAGGTGGAGTTGGGCAGATTTCTTGAGTCCAGGAGTTAGAGATCATTCTGGGCAACATGGTGAAACTTTATCACAGCAAAAAAAAGACAAAAAACAACAACCAAAAAAACTGGTCATGGTGGCACACACCTATAGTCCCAGTTACTTAGCAGGCTGATGTGGGAGGATCACATTAACCCAGACTAAGCTGTGATAGTGCCATTGCACTCCAGCCTGGGTGACAGAATGAGTCCCTGGTTTTTTTTTTTTTTAATGCATTGCTTTGATTTATAGCTGATAACGGTGAAATCTGAGAGAATACAATCTAAAAAAATCTCCTCAAAATACAAATCAATCCACCGCTTTTTTTTTAATTTTAGTTTTCTTTTTATTATACTTTAAGTGTGGGGGTACATGTGCAGATCGTGCAGGACTGTTACATAGGTATACACTTGCTATGGTGGTTTGATGCCTTCAATCCCCCATCACCTACATTCAGTATTTCTCCTAATGTTATCCCTCCCCAATCTCCCCACACCCTGCTATCACTCCCCTAGCCACTCACACCCCAGGAGACCCCAGTATGTGATATTCCCCACCCTGTGTCCATGTATTCTCATTGTTCAATACCAATTTATGAGTGAGAACATGCAGTGTTTGGTTTTCTGTTCTTGTGGCAGTTTGTTGAGAATGATGTTTTCCAGCTTCATCCATTTCCCTGCAAAGCACATGAACTCATCCTTTTTTATGGCTACACAGTATTCCATAGTGTATATGTGTCACATTTTCTTTATCTAGTTTGCCATTAATGGGCTTTTGGGTTGGTTCCAAGTCTTTGCTATTGTAAACAGTGCCACAATGAACATATGTGTGCATGTGTCTTTATAATAGAACAATTTATAATCCTTTGGATATATACCCAGTAATGGGATTGATTCTATTTCTAGATCCTTGAGGAATCGCCACACTGTCTTTCACATTGGTTAAACTAATTTACATTCCCACCAACAGTCTAAAAGTGTTCCTAATTCTCCACATCCTTTCCAGTATCTGTCTTCAGATTTTTTAATGATCAACTTTCTAACTGGCGTGAGATAGTATCTCAATGTGGCTTTGATTTACATTTCTCTAATGACCGGTGATTATGAGCATTTTTTTTCATATGTTTGTTGGCTACATAAATATATTCCTTTGAAATGTCTGTTCATATCCTTCACTCATGTTAGGGTTGTTTTTTTTTTCTTGCAAGTTTCTTTAAGTTCTTTGTAGATTTTGGATATTAGCCCTTTGTCAGAAAGGTAGCTTGCAATAATTTTTTCTCATTCTTTTGGTTGTCAGTTCATTCTAATGATTGTTTCTTTTGCTGAGCAGAAGCTCTTAAGTTCAATTCGATCCCATTTGTCTATTTTGGCTTTTGTTGTCATTGCTTTTGGTGTTTTAGTTATGCCTATGCCTTTGTCCTGAGTGGTATTGCCTAGGTTTTTTCTAGGGTTTTTATGGTGTTAGGTCTTATGTTTAAATCTTTTTTTTTTTTTTTTTTTGAGAAAAAAGGAAGAAAGGAAGAAAAAGAAAAGAAGAAAGAAAAAGAGAAAGAAAAAAATAAAAGAGAAAAAGAATAAGGAAGAGGAAGAGGGAGAGAGAATGGGAATCTTGCTCTATTGCCCAGGCTAGAATGCAGTCTAAAAATGGGTATTAAAAACCTCTTTTATGCCAATAAACGTGCTTAACAATGGAGACAGGAAGGAATAAGGGAGGAAAATAACAAACAAGCAGCCAACCAATATTTCATTTAAACTGTGAAATGCTGTGCAATTGCTGAGGAGTCATTTACTTCCAATTTTGTGGTTCCTATTACAATAAGTGTGATGTGATACTGAGGAAAATGTATGTTTTGTGGATTTGGGGTGGAGAGTTCTGTAAATGTTTATTAAGTTTACTTATTTCAGGTCTGAGTTCAAGTCCTGAATATCCTTGTTAATTTTCTGTCTCGTTGATCTGTCTAATATTGACAATGTAGTGTTAAAGTCTCTCACTATTATTATGTGGGAGTCTAAGTCTCTTTATAAGTCATTAAGAACTTGCCTTATGTATCTGGGTGCTCCTCTATTGGGTACATATATATTTAGGATTGTTAGCTCTTCTTGTTGCATTGATCTTTTTACCATTATGTAATATCCTTCTTTGTCTCTTTTGGTCTTTGTTGGTTTAAAGTCTGTTTTATCAGAGACAAGAATTGCAACTCCTACTTTTTTTTTCTCTCCATTTGGATGATAAATCATCCTCGATCCCTTTGAGTCTTTGTGTATCTTTGCATGTGAGATGGGTCTAGATGCAGCATATCAATGGCTTTTGGCTTTTTATCCAATTTGCCTGTCTGTATCTTTTGATTGGGGCATTTGGTTCATTTAAATTTGGGATTAATATTGATAATATATGAGTTTAATACTGCCATTTAATGCTGGCTGGCTGTTTTTCCCATTAGTTGATGTAAAATTCTTCATTATGGTGATGCTCTTTACCTTTTGGTATGTTTTTGGAATGACTGATACTAGTCGTTCCTTTCTACGTGTAATGCTTCTTTCAGAAGCCCTTGTAAAGCAGGTCTGGTGGTGAGGAAATCTCTGAGTACTTGCTTGTTCACAAAAAATTTTATTTTTCCTTCACTTATGAAGCTTAGTTTGGCTGGATATGAAATTCTGGGTTGAAAGTTCTTTTCTTTAAGGATGTTGAATGTTGGCCCCCATTCTCTTCTGGATTGTAGGGTTTCTGCTGAGAGATCTGCTGTGAATCTGATACCCTTTGTGGGTAACCTGACCTTTTTCTTAGTATTTTCTCCTTCATTTCAACCCTGGTGAATCTAACGATTGTGCCTTGGGGATGCTCTTCTTGCAGAATATCTTTGTGGTGTTCTCTGTATTACCTGGAATTGAGGATTGTCCTACCTTGCTAGGTTGGGAAAATTTTCCTGGATAATATCCTGAAGAATATTTTCCAGCTTGGATTCATTCTCTTCGTCATATTCAGGTACACCTATCAAACATAGATTAGGTCTTTTTACATTGTCCCATATTTCTTGGAGACTTTGCTCATTCCTTTTTAGCCTTTTTTCTCTAACCTTGGATTCTCGTTTTATTTCATTAAGTTGGTCTTTGACCTCTGATATCCTTTCTTCTGCTTGATCAATTTGACTGTTAAAACTTGTGCATACTTTGAGAAGTTCTTGTATTGTGTTTTTCAGCTCTATTAATTCACTTATATTCCTCGCTAAATTGTCTATTCTCGTTAGCATTTCATCAAACCTCCTTTCAAGGTTTTTCATTTCTTTGCATTGGGTTAGAACTTGTTCTTTTAGCTCACAGAAGTTTCTTATTATCCACCTTCTGAAGCCTGATTCTGTCAATTCATCACACTCATTCTCCATCAGTCCTTGTTCCATTGCTGATGAGGAGCTGTGATCCCCGGTAGGAAGAGAGACACTCTGATTTCAGGTATTTTCAGCCTTTTTGCACCGGCTTCTTCCCATCTTTGTGGATTTACCCACCCGTCGTCTTTATAATTGCTGACTTTCAGATTGGGTCTCTCTGAGTGGATGTCCAGCTTGTTGGTGATGAAGGTTTTACTGTTTCTTAGTTTTCCTTTGGCGCACGTCCCTCCTCCACAGAGCTGAACCTTCCCAGGTTCAGCTGTGCTTGCTGTAAAACTCTCAATCTTCAGTGATTCCAATTGCTGTTTTTTTGTGGGGGCACTGCACTGGCTGATACAGCGGCATTGAGATTCATGGTGCTTTTCTGCCCGGGAATCTCCCGGTCTGACTCCCTGCTTCAGTTCCCCCTTCAATCAACTGAATGAGCAACTCTGCCCTCCCAGAGCTCCAAATGCCAACTAAAAGGGCACCCAGTTGCATATACTTTGCACTAAGAACCACCATGCTGGGGCATCAGCAAAACAGCCATGCCAGCCAAGAGTTGTGCTGGTGACACATGGGGCTCCTCTGCTGGGAATCTCCCGGTCCGCAGGCAACAAAAATTCATCTGGAAGTGTGACATCCACTCACTCTCTGTACTTTCACTGGGAGCTACAATCCTGAGCTGCTGCTAATTGGCCATCTTGGATCTCTCTTCCTTATGTTTAAATCTTAATCTATCTGGAGTCAATTTTAGTGTAAGGTATAAGAAAGTGGTCCAATTTCAGCTTTCTGCCTATGGCTAGCCAGTTTTCCTAATGCCATTTGTTTAAATGGAATTGGAATGAGGAATCCTTTCCCCATCGCTTGTTTTTGTCAGGTTTGTCAAAGATCAGATGGTTGTAGATGTGTGGCATTACTTCTGAGGCCTCTGTTCTGTTCCATTGCTCTACACATCTGTTTTGGTACCAGTACCATGCTGTTTTGATTACTGTAGCCTTGTATAGTTTGAAGTCAGGTGGTGTAATGGCTCTAGCTTTGTTCTTTTTGCTTTGGATTTTCTTGGCTATGAGGGCTCTTTTTTGGTTCTGTAAGAAGTTTAAGGTGTTTTTTTTTTTTTTTTGTTATTGTTCTGTGGAAAAGGTCAATGGTATCTTTATTGGGATAGCATTGCATCTATAAATTACTTTGGGCATATGGCCACCACATTTTCTATAGCTTAATGCTGTGACAGAAAATGTTAATTGAAAAATATTTATGTTGGTAATTATTTGTTGATAGTCAAACATTTCTTGTTTTAAATCTAATAAGATTTAGTATTGACTTCCATAAATAATAAATTTAACTTTTAAAAAGATTTTTTTAGAGAAGTTCTAGGATCACAGAAAAATTGAGCAGAAAGTATAGCATTTTCATATATTCCCTTCTCCTCACACTCACAGCCTTCTTCACTGTCCACTTTCTACCCCAAAGTAATATATTTTATTACAATTGATTAACCTACATTAGCACATCATTCTTAACAAACTTTCGTAGTTTACACTAGGGTTGATTGTTAGTGTTTTAGATTCTACAAGTTTTGACAAATGCGTAATTACATATATCCACCATTATAGCATTATACAGGATAGTTTCACTGTCCTGAAATCCTGCATTTTATCTGTTTATTCCTCTAACTCAGGCAACCATGGATCTTTCTTCAATTTCCACAGTTTTGTCTTTTTCCAAATGTCATGTACCTTGAGTTATATAGCCTTTGCAGATTGACTTTCACTTAGTAATATACATTTAAGATTCTATGTGTTTTCATGTCTTGATAGCCCATTTTTTTTATCACTCAATAATATTCCTTTGTCAGGATGTATCACAGTTTACCTTTCACCTGCTCAAGAACATCTCAATTGCTTCTAAGTTTTGGCAATTATGAGTGAAGCTGTTACAAATATTTGCATGCAGCTTATGACTGGTCTTATTTTAAATTTATTTCATTATCAAATTATCATTTTGTATATTTATGTATTAAAAAATGGGGTTTTTTTTTGGATAAATACCAAGGAGTATGATCCATGGATCACATTATAAGTGTATGTTTAGTTTTCTAAGAAACTGCTAAACTTTCTTACAACATGGGTATACCATTTTGCATTTCCAGCAGCAAAGAACAAGAGTTCCTGTTGTTTCACCTCCTCAGTAATATTTGATATTTTCTGTGTTCTGGACTTGGCCATTCTAATAGGCCTGTAGTGGTAATTGCATTCTTTTAATTTGATTTTCCTAGCAACACATGATTTGGAGCATATTTTCGTATGCTTCTTTGCCATGTTTGCATCTTCTTTGGTGAGGTGTTTATTCAATTGTTTTTTAAATTGAGTTGTTTATTTATGTTAAATTTAAGAGTTCTTTTATACTTTGGGAAACAGTTCTTTGAGTATGTCCTCTTTAAATATTTTATCCCGGTCTATAGCTTGTTTTCTCATTCTCTTGACAGTATCTATGTAGAGCAGAAGTTTTTTAACTTTAATAAAGTTTAGCTTATTGATTATTTCTTTCATTTGATTGTGATGTTTGTGCTACTAACAAAAATGCTATTGCCATTCTGTCTTAGCCCAGTAGGTCTGCTCTAACAAATAGCATAGATTGTATTGCTTATAAACCACAAATATTTATTTTTCACAGTTCTGGAGTCTGGGTGTATGCAGATTACTGTCTAGTGAATGCCCACTTCCTTCATAGATGAACAGTTTTCCTCTATGTCCTCATATGGTGGAAGGAGCTGGATAGCTCTCTGAAGTTTCTTTTATAAGGGCACTACTGTCACTAATGAGGGCTTCACCTCATGATCTAATCACTTTCCAAAGGCCTCACCTTCTAATACTATCATCTTGAGGGTTAGAATTTCAATATATGAATATTAGACATGAACCTTCTGACCATAGTACATATTAAAGGTCATCTAAACTTTCTCTTACGTTAAATTTTAAGAATTTTAAAGTTCTCACTTTACATTTGGGTCCATGATCCTTTTCGAGTTAATGTCTATGAACTCGTAAAGAGTATAAGGTCTATGCTTAATTCATTTTTATTCACATGAGTGTTCAGTTGTTCCAGCACCACTTGTTGAAGAGTGTCTTTTCCCCATTTTGTTGTCTGTCTTTTGGCCAGACATCAGTTGATTATATTTATATGGGTCTGTATAAATAATGATTTTTAGCATCTTTCATTTTACTCTTCCTCTCCTTTTCTGTAAACATTGCTGACACTAACCCTTCCGTTACATTGCCCCCAAAATTAATCTTTTTTATATTATCAGTTCTATTTCAAATGATATGTATATGTGTTTTCTACTGAAATTTTAAGTAGTTTATTAGAATTATTGGTCTAGGAATGCTGTTTCTGTATCTTTACCACATTATATACACCTCACAACAACCCAGGGATTTATCAGATCATGCTTGTGAAAAGCTCAAATATTACTTGTGCTCTACTCATTTATGCAATTTTCTGAATGATTTTGTTGTGCCAGGCACTAGTCTAAGTATCATCCTTTGTAGCTTGTGGTGTTAGGTGGCTTTTTATATACCTATACATATGTGCATGTCTTTGTGTATATATGTGCATATATACATGTATGCACACATTTATATTTTCAAAATAATTTTTATAATAAAAATATGTGCATGATATATGTTGGAGCAGAGGATAAGTCATTAACTATTTGGGAGAAATGAGAGATGGTATTTGAATGTTAACACTGAAAGATTAGTTGAAGATGGCTGCTGTGAGGGTATAAGGGAGCAACAGGAAACCACAAGTAGTTTCACATGGATATAGTGTACCCTTTGAAGTTAATACTGATATAGTGTACATAAATCTGCAGGCTCCTTGATCTTTAATTCAGTAATGTATCTGGACAAGTAAAGGAGGACAATATTATTAAAAGTCTGGTATGTTAGGCAGATGAGATTTTTATTTTGAGGTGCAAATAATATAAATAAGTCATACTACGTATTTTTTGAAAGGATAATACTGATAGCAGTGTGGAAAAATGACTTAAGAGAGTAAAAATCAAAGACAGATTACTGATAGAGTTTTCGTCATTTCACTTACTGAGTTTAAATAAGAACCTGAGATTATCTCAATGATGGTGATCTGGAAAATGGTTTAAAGGTCAAATAATAGTATTTGATGAATGTTTGAATTCGCAATACACAGAGGACAGGAGGAATTTAGATGGCTTTTGGATTTTAACTTTGGTACCTGGATTCTTGGTGGAGTGGTTTTCAGAGGCATAGAATAAGGAGGCAAAGCTCAAGTTTGGATGGATGTGAAAATCTGACATGTGATAGCAGGATAAGTTAGTCCAAAATCCAAGACAAATATCTGATCTGGAGATAAACACTTGAGAATTATAAGTGTTTAGGAAAGGTAACTAATTACCTCAAGAGAAACTACTGATTACTTCTTTTTTCTCAACCATGAGTTTTACTTATAGTTTATATCAATCTTTTAGTAATCCTTTTTTTAGATACCCTCTTTACTGCACATGGATTTACTTCCTTTGCATTGTATTTGTTTTAAATAATATCTCCCTTGTTTTTTAGGGCTTTACAAGGTTCAAGGAGAAACTCATAATAAGTGCAAATAAGTTTTAGTTTGTGATGATTACAACAGGAAGTTGATATTTTTATTTTGGATAAGTCTCTAGCCAAACACAACTCATTAAATATTATTTATTGTTTATTAGAGATATTTAGTTATAAATTAATGGCAATACATTTCACCTGAAAATAATTAAGTAAGACTTCAGTAATGTTGCCTCCCATTTATATTTACCAGTGAAAGTACTGATTTTATAGTATTGAAATATCCTATACAAAATTCAGAAGAGAGGCAGAAAAATATAGAATGGTCCACATATTTTACTAATATTAATGCTCTCCAAAGGAAAGTAAAGAGTTTTATATTGTCTAGGAAATGTGATTGGTTTAGACATGGCTCCTATGACTCCCTACTCTGTGAAACTGGAGTAGGAACTTACAGAGAAAGCAGCTTCTCTCCACATAAATATACATCTAACATGCTAAGTTGAGAGCAGTTAATTATAATATTTTTCAAAATGTATAAGGTGAAAACATAAGACTCAAATCTCCAGTGGCAAGGAAAGAAATGAAATAAGTAAATGGAGGAGCAAGAGAGAAGATAAAGATTTTGACCTTTTTTGTTTCTTCTTCTTATTATTTTTTTTGGATTCCACATGTAAGTGAAATCATGCAATCTTTTTCTTTTGTGTGTGGCTGATTTCACTTACCATGTTTTCTGGGTCCATTCTTGTTGTGGCAAATGGCAGAATATTCTCATTTTTAAGAAAGGCTGAATAATATTCGTGTGTGTGTGTGTGTGTCTATTTATCTCCAGTTTCTTTATCCATTTACCTGTTGATGAACACCTAGATTGTTTTCATATCTTGGCTATTGCAAAAAATGCTGAGATAAACATAGGAACACAGATATCTTTATGAGGTGGTAGTTCTGATTCCTTTAGCTATATACCCAGAAGAGGGATTGCCGGGATACATGGTTATTCTATTTTTAATTTCTTTAGGAATCTCCAAACTATTTTCCATAAAGCAGCACCAATCTCTATTCCCACCAACAGTGTACAAGGAATCCCTTTCTCCACACCCTCCCAAACACGTGTTAGCTCTTATCTTTTTGATGATAGCTGTCCAAATGTGTGTAAGGTGATATATCATAATGGTTTTGATTTGCAATTTACTGACAATTAATGATGTTAAACACTTTAGTACCTGTAGACAACCATTTGTGAAAAATCTCTATTCAGATCCTTTGCACAGTTTTAAATAAAATAATTTGTTTTCCATAGTGTTACTTTAAATAGTCTTAAGCCTCATGTATCACAATACTGTGGAATAAAGATAGGATAATTTTTTAAAGAAATATTGGGCTAATTGTGAACATAAAGGTAAGAAAATCTCCTTTTCTTGTCCCCAAATGCATGTAAATACAACCTGAATTGCATAGTAGAGTTCACAGATTATAGCTAAATGTTTATAGCAAAAAAAATGTATTTTTATATGCTATCAGGAAAAATAATTTTATTATTGCCAGATTAAATATTGCTAACCACCAAACATTTTTGCTTATTGTGACAACTTTATTTGTAATATGAGGGCTTTAAATATATATATGTAAAGATTAGTAGGTATTTCCATTTTTACATTATGTCAAATTTAACTTTTATGTTATTTTGCCTTTTATACTGGAAAGCAAAAGTTCTTTCAAAGATATTTTGAGTATTCTTACTTCTCCTTTATTTCCTTTCTCTATCAATCAATTTTATGTTTGCCATGATGTATTTTTATTGTAAGAGGTTTAAGTTTCCTAATTCCAGGGCTTCATTTCCACATGAAGTCTTATCACATTCCAAGTTCTTTTATTCATATTTCTGCATTAGCTGGTTTCTAAAAATTAACCTTGCCGCGGCTGTTCATTTCTGCTGACACATAATGGCACTGCTGCAGAAGGTTTCTAAATAGAAACCTGCTTGCCTATGCAGTAATAGCATTTCCTATAGGCAGTTTTATAAAGAAAATTCTAGAAGGATGTATAAAATTGAAACTTTTGTTATGAAAAAATAATGACAAGATTTTCTTTGTTGGAGTGAGATGGGGGGCAGACAATAAACATTACCCAAGATCAGAGCTGACTTTAGTAATTTTTTTAATTGAAAGTCCAGATATTTCTTTTGTATTTTTTCAGTCCCAGCATCTTCTTTTTCTTTCTATCTGAACTCCTTTTTTTAGGTGTATTTAATTTTTCTCCCTGAACTACCCCTTGAACCTGGTTGTCTATTTTTTTCTCTCTCATATAGAGAGAACAAACTAATAAACTCTGTCTTCTCTTGAGTGATCCAAGCTCTCTCTTCTTTCACCACGGAATATCTGTTCTCAGTGGTATTTCTGAGGCTTAGCAATACCTAGTTTGTTAAGAGACAGCACAGTGGAAATACTGGAGATCTTACTTGCTACATAGGGTTTGCAAAATCACGGATTTTGCAACTGATATGAAACTGACAGATATTAGAAGGCTTCTGGCAGTCAAGAAAATAATACAAATGCCACATACAGCTTAATAAAAATTTGTTGTGTCAAATAAGTAATAATACTCACTCTGCAGATGATATCTGGGCACCTTGCCTTATTCTACAGAAAATTTTCAGCATCTACTTCCATAATATTTTCATGTGATATATAATCATAAATTTTGTTTTGCTGGAAAAAAACTGACTTTTTTGTGCCTTGTTCTCCAGCCAAATAAATTTTAATATTAGGACTCAAGGTTTTGTCACTTATGTCTTGCCTTCCTAACTTTTCTGAGGGTCTGTTATTGCAGTTTAACATGAATGTTTGAAACTAAACAAAAAAGCAACAATTTGAAACAAACTACAGCTTTGACACCTCTTCAAGACCCAGATTTTGTGGGCTTATATCTCTGTAATATCATTCCAAAAAGATGCTCTAATTTGCATATTCTTAGTTAAAAAAAAGCAAAATGCAAGCTTTTAGAAGTATGGATAAGATTTTAAGAGTCAGTGTTCAAAATGTTGTTTAAGTCACCTAAGCTGCTTTTGAACATACATACAAACCCTCTATTCCTACCATACACTCTTAGTCATGCCTGGATGCCTGTTGTGTTCATTATCTCAATTAGGCAGAGAAACAAAGGGCAAAATAATTTAGCAGTCTGATTTAAGCCCCTGGTGACAGACTGGTAATAAAAGTTCTTTCTTTCACATCTTCATCAAGATTAAGATCAAGTATGCACAAATTGTGCCATGTTAAGTGCTTGTGGTGAAATAGGAAAATACCAAATAAACAAGTTTTGTAGAAGATAGATTTCATATGAGTTCAATTTCAATTAAACCTATATCCATGTTCTTGTTGATTTTACCAAATTTAGTTAAAAATGTTATCTTTATCCAACCAATATTTTTATGATCCACATCAAAGAGTCCTATCCTGTAGATCAAAATATGTCAGGATTTTTTTAAAGTTTAATATGGCCTCTAGCAGGACCCACTCTCGACTCTACTAAGACATAGTAAAAATGTATGAATGCCTTGGAAATTGTTCAAAAATTCTCTCTGCCTCTCATTAAACACTAAGAATTTTATTCAGAATTATGTATAGAAAGAAGGCCAGATTCAAGAAGGCAAGAAAGGTCTGGAGGGGATAAACAAGAGAATCCAAAAAATGAGAATAGAGGTCTTTTTGTGTTTATGGCATGACTTTATGGCACATGTGCTATCTTGTCAGCCAAGGGGCATCCAAGAGAGGATTTGGGGAGTTCTGCAAAGCTGGCATCTCAGATGAATCATGTACTGTTTAATATCAAGTCTCCAGCTTTGAGAACATACAGTATAGGGCAGTTATGTTTCATTTTTAACTTAAAATGTATCTCTTTCAAAAGTATTTATTGTCATCTTTATGTGCCTTCTCATTTTGATGCCTTACCAGTCTCTCATTTCTTAGATGTTTATAACATTGCTAATATCCACTTTTAGATAGGTTGCAGAGATTTGATTTTTAGCCAAGACAAAAACAAAACCTGCAATATGTCATCTGCCATGCCCAATTTTTGTAAAACAAGGCAAGTGTGCCCTCAAGATGAAAAAATATGTCTACACGAATTGCCAAGGGACTGTGATTTACATGATAGTAAACTGATCTGAAGAAAATGTCCATTTAAATATTTATTTTGGTATCATACCAATACTTAACTACTCTGGGCATTAAGGCTAAGTGAAAGATTTTAATAGGAGAAGGGGTTAAAAAAGAAAGGAAAAAAAAGCCCCAAACAAACTTAGAGTAAAACAAACTGTAAATATCAATGCTGCTGACATCAGAGAGTTAACAGCAAGGTTTGAAAGTATTTACTATGCCAGAATAGCAAGAATTATTTTAATTGAGGCCTCTGAGAGATATTTTAGCATATATTTCAGTTGAAAATATTAAAACACTTGAGACTAATGCTCATTAAAATATGTTTTGAAAATGTCTTTATAAGAAGTTGGTGTTTTCAACAATATATTAATTACATAGGCTAGATACAGTGGCTCATGCCTGTAATGCCAGTTCTTTGGAGGCTAAGGCAGTCTGAGGTGGGATGTGGTTGAGGGGGGGAAATGGCTTCAGGCTAGGGGTTCCAGGCCAACCTGGGTAACTTAGTGAAAATCTGTCTCTACAAAAAATTTGAAAAATTAGCCATGAATTGTGGCATAGGACTGTAGTTTTAGCTACATGGGAGGCTGAAGTGGGAGAATAACCTGAGCCTGGTAGTTTAAGGTTACAGTGAGCTATGATATCGCTGCTGCACTCCAACCTGGGTGACAGAGCAAGATCCTGTTTCTAAAATAAAAAATAAAAAATAAATTATATGAAAGCACACTTAAATTCCCTTAACAGGTAAACTTTAAAACATATACAGTTAGACTCTGAGTAACTTATTTATTACTGTATTTAGGACAGAAGCATTTTTAACTCTTTTTACAATTAATTCCTAGGAATCAATAACTGGTTCAAAAAAGTATCTATTTTTACCACTTCCACCGGGGATGCATAAGGGTCTTAACCATTTGAATTATATTGTTCAGGTGCTTTCATCAGACTAATTTTAAAATTCTTCATGTACTGAGCATAAAAGCTTTCTGAATGGCAATTCATATGTATAAGATCAATTAAAGGTAATAGATGCTTTACCGTAGTTAACACAAATTGTCAAGTTGCTGGAAAAGCACAAGAGCACACTACATTGGAAGCTTCTGCATGTGTTATATTTGCCTGTCATTTAATTTTACACAATATATTTTAGAAGGAAAATTATAAATAAGCATATTTTGTTTCAGTGCTAGAAAGTAGAATGAGCTTCAACTGGTATGATTTAATTCAATTATACATTTTAATTTTAATGAAATTATTTTCACTAAATTGCTTCATAGACTAATCTAATTACTATATTCAAGGAATGTTTTAGAAGTTTAAATGAAGCAAAAACATTGAAATTACCCTTTTTTAATTAAAAATTGTATTTACTAATGGAGTGCAGCAAATAACTAAGGGCATATTATCCCACCAAACACATATATACATTATTTTTTAAAAGTAATAACTTAGCAATAATCTTATTGTTTATAATAAGTAAATAAGTACAATAAATATTAGTCATAGTATCTGGAATTTCAAAATTAATGTGACATCTCAAAAATATTTTAATTTTATTATTGCATTTTAGGTTTTGGGTTGTTTGTACTATGTACTTAAAACAATATATTAAAATATGTAACCATTCGGTTACATACTTGGTTCCATGTCTTTGCTATTGTGAACAGTGCCATAATAAACATACGTGTGCATGCGTTTTTATAATTGAATGATTTATAATCAGAACTTAAAGCATAATAAATAAAAAAAACCATTATAAGCATACATTAAGTGCTCTGTATTTGTTGAATAGACTTGAATTATTTAAATTCTATTCATGTATTTTTCAATTTAATCATTTTCTGGTAAGATTAGAAGTTGCACACATGTAAATTTATTTTTTAAAATTTAATTGGTATATTCAAGTGACATTTGTGATCACTCATGAAGGATTGAAATTTCAAAATATATGTTTTTAAGTATAAGCTTTTATTATTAGTAATTTAAGAGTCTGGGTTTGATGGGGCAGTGATAATTACTGATAAATAGACTGCAAACTTTCTAAGCATTTATGTTTGGATGGTAATTAGTTTCTAGCTGTGAAAATATAACTTTACATACATAATATAACTAAATAAACTTATGGACAGTGAAGTACTATTTCAATTCCTTGATCTAAGCACAACAATGGAAAAACAAAAACAACCTAGTGACAATTGTGGTGAGATGATTTGTGATTCTACAACCATTTCTCTGGGACTATAGGAGCTATCTACCCTGTCCTCTTCTGATTGGTTTGGCAATACATTAAATCAAGTCATTTAGGCTCACTGAGGCTTGGGAGATCTTTTGGACCAGTTCCACTTCTGTCCTTACTAGAGGGCTCACAGGATGAACTTCCAAGACTTCCTTTAAGTACACAGCGTTTGTTTTGACCAGATCATATATTTAAAACTTAGAACTATGTTGTGAATTATAAACTCTTCTCATATGGTTTACATTTCCCATTCTCCTTAACGACAAGAACATAAAAGCTGTTTTTACTAGTTCCTCATGTCTAAAATATAAAAGAAAGCTCAGAAAACATTGGAAACATATGTCTCTCATCATGCTTCTTGTACAGCCTTAGCATATTTTGCTGTCTTTGGGAAATGTTAACTTCTTCCACTTCAGTAAGGCTTCCAAAACTATGCTCAGTTGCTTCTCTGATCTGATATAAAAGGAATGTCCACACGCAGAACAGTTTATATGTTAGGTAAGAGCATGAGTCAAAGTTCTGTTTGAGATTTTAAGAATGATTAGTGCCTTAATACTGAGAACAATGTTATTAGCCACTCTAAGGCTAAACTCAAAGGGGGTGTGGTTACTGGTGTGACCTACTCCCTCAAGCCCAAGTACCAAAGATTCTCTACCGGTTTGAAAACATTGAAAAGAAATGTCAAAAGTGAGGAAGGAAACATAAAAAGTTTTATTTTGACAGTAGTACTTCAGTTTTTGTCATACAATGTTTTTTCCTCTCCCTAGTTCTCTTCTTGGAAGAGAATTACAGATATTAGATTGGCTATTTTTCTTGACCATGAAAAAGGAGAGACGGGGGAATGCTGGTAAAATGTGAATTTGAAGGAGAGAAGACTCTTCTGTGCCCTACAGACTGTTTACCTATCAGACTTGCTATCTGGTTTGTGCAGAACTAGTGTGGAGATATTAGTCAGGTAATCCTTACTTCCACATGTTCCTGATTCTAAAGATATATGTGAGTTGGATATTTAAGATCTAAAGATTTGAGAGGGACTAGAGTAAGTTGTAAGGGAGAAAGAGAAAAGCAAATTAGATGACAGTGGGGGTAGGTCAGCCGGTAAGTGTTGAGAGTATGTTTAAGATTAAGTTTGCATCAGCTGTGCATCCTCTGTTGTTGATGACCAGCAGAATGAAGACTAATTAAAGAGGGATTTAGCAACCTTGTCACTATCTACGGGGTCTGTTCATATTGTAAACTATAAAAAATCTAGCAATGCCAACTCATATGGGGCACATGTAACTAAATTTAATGCTCTCCCTTCCCTTTATTATTCCCTAAAGCCAGAAGCATAAAAGACCAACCTATAATAGTGAGAGTGTATGAAAACATGTTAAGAACTTATTCCTTTCCAAGACTCTGAGCCAGTGCTATTTCTTAGTGGAAGAAGGTGGCACCTTGAGTCAAACACAATGGAAAGACTGAAATAAATAGTTTTCTTTCTTAATAATAAAGCAATTGACTGGAAAAACAATGCATTATTGATGGGATGTATTATTTAGAGGCACGTTGTTAAACATGAAAGACTATATCTTTTACACTTACTAAAAATACTTTCAGGTATAAAAGTATAATTTTCAAAAAGTTAAAAATATAGCTATTGTGTATATGGAGACTGGACATTAGACAAAGTTTTTTTTTAAGCTAAAGAGAAAATTAGCAATATGTAAAGCTCTTTAAAATATCACGTGAGGAAATCTTCATAGTTAGTGGTGAAAAGAATACTGACATAAATTTATTAAGCTGAAGCACAAATTGGTTATGGTGTCATAGGGCAATTAAACCATATCCTTTAGGGTAAAATTCTCCAGTCGATAGAAATCCTTTGCATCTCTACTGACAAAAAAATCCATATCTTTTCCTGTAACTTCAAGTGACCAGCTTCCAATCAGTACTCAATAGTAAGTCAAAAAAAGGTGCATTCCATATAAAATAAAATAATGCTTGAGTAAGTTTGTTATGCAGGGTTCATCGTGTGTGTGTGTGTGTGTGTGTGTGTGTGTGTGTGTGTGTGTGTAAAGGGGCAGATAATAAATAGTTTAGGCTGTATAGTACATATGGTATATATGCCACTACTCAGTTCTTTCACTGTGGTACAAAAGCAGACATAGACAATACATAAACAAATGAACAGCTATAGTGATGGTTAATTACAGATATCAAATCTACTGAATAAAGGGATACCCAGATAGCTGGCAGAGCACAATTTCTAGGCATGTCTGTGAGGGTGTTTCTGTAAGAGATTGACATTTGAGTCAGTGGATTGAGTAAGGAAGTTTCACCCTCACCTCACATGGATGGATTACCATACAACACTTGAGGACCCAGATAAAGGAGGAGGAGAGGCCGGGCGCAGTGGCTCACGACTATAATCCCAGCACTTTGGGAGGCCGAGGTGGGTGAATCACGAGGTCAAGGGATTGAGACCATCCTGGTCAACATGGTAGAACCCCGTCTCTACTAAAAATACAAAAAATTAGCTGGGCATGGTGGCGCGTGCCTGTAATCCCAGCTACTCGGGAGACTAAGGCAGGAGAATTGCCTGTTCCCAAGAGGCGGAGGTTGAGGTGAGCCGAGATCGCGCCATT